>JAULKK010041711.1:0-19028 GCA_032355705.1 Rubia peregrina
ATGTGTGTATACTCCAGAAAACCTGCTTCACTTATTGATCAGAGATTGGCTTAATCAGTTTAGCCTGTTGATGTATGCTCAGAACTTTCCCCATACTAACTAGATCGGTATTCAATTTTTCAGTTTTCTTTTCTTTCCCCAAGTGATCCTGGAAATGTTTTAACAAGTGTTACTCAATCAACTCCTGATTAGAAACCAGTTCTCCATTTATAATAATATTCACAATGTGGTTTCTATATTGTATGGCTCTCATAGCTGCATAAAACATATTTGTAGGGCTATCTCCTTCATGCATCCATTGGATCTTGGCTTTCTGTTGCAGGTAATGAAATTCTACTTCTTCCATCTAGTCCAATACCTTTCTGATGTCATTCTCCTTCTTCTGCAACTTCTTATCACTTGGCTTGTCATTTAGCTCATTCTGTGCATTCTCTCATTTACTCCTAGCTTCACCAACTCTTTTACCGATTTCTGAGAACTTCTTTTTGTTTAAAAGCTCCAGTGGCTTCTGCAATTCTTCTAACCTCTGCTACATCTTCCATGCTTTTTGTTGTTCTCCAAACTACTCTTACTGTGGGCAAAAATAGGTCTGACGCTCCACATGGTGTAATACTTAAAGTTTCTCCTCCCAATCTTCTTTATTTCTTGCCAGTGGAGTATTAGTGGGTGGTGATCAGAAATATTATGTGGTTTAACTTCGCAATATGCTGACTCTAATACTTTAATCCACTTTTTATTTATAACTGCTCAGTCAATCTTTCTTTGTATCCTTTCCTCCTCCCTTCTTCTGTTTGTCCAGGTGAATTTTGGACCAACTGATCTCATCTTTAGCATCATATTTTGTTCTAGCAACTCTTTTAAAGTCTTGTGTCTCATTTTCATCAACCTCATTACCTCATTCCCTGTCTTCCAAGTCAGGTGGTGAATTGAAATCCCCCAGAATTACCCAAGGAAAATCTTCTCTATCCATTGCAAGATGATTCCACATTGTTCTCCTCTCTTCAGCTCCATTCTGTCCATATACTACAGTCATAAAAAAACTATTGATTCAAACTTTTGTTTTCCGCATGAACATGTATCCACTGATCTCCCATACTAATTACTTTGACGTCAAAGTAATCAGCCCTCCATACCAGTCATATCCTTCCTCCTTTAGCAATCAGACTATTGGTTTTCAGTTCCCAACCTAGTCCAATTCTATTCCTCCTTTTTTTCTTGTTTAACCTTGGTTTCTAGAATCCCTAGACAACAAATATGATTTTGCATAAAGAATTTTAACACCTTTATATGGTTATCACTCTTATTCAGGCCTCTCACATTCCAGATTGAAATATTATTGTTTATCGGGAGGATCAGTAAGTAAAGTCAAACTATTAATTGAACTTGATCCCCTAATGTTCTCCACTAGTTGTGTCTCCTCATTCAATCCCACTGGTTTTATGGATCACCTCCCTTTACCAACTAGCCTGAATTCCTCCATATTTTCTTTTCCTTTTCCTTTTCCTTATTTCAGTTTCTCCTCAACTTTCTCAGTTATTTTTTTCTTTTCCGGTTCAAGTCTTCTCACTGGTACATAAATCTCTATGTTCTTCTGATTTTTCATTTCTTTCCCCTTTTTGCATTCATGTTCCTCATGCCCTATCAAGTCACAATTTTTGCATTTGACTAGTTTCCATTCAAAGGTAATCTCCTGACTCATTATTAATTTATTCTCATTCAAATAAAAATATTATTTCTAGAACTGAATCACTGATCTTTACTTCTAACTAAATTCTAGCATAATCCTGTGTATCTTTGTCCCTTGTTATCCTATCCATTTTCAATGGCTTTCTTAGAAGACTTAGGATTTTACTGATTATAGTTGGCTTCCAGTATTTTAGAGATAATCATGCTATTTTCACCCATACTAGAACAGACTTAGGCTTCTCTACATCACATTTTTCATCCCAATTCTGAATTAAGAGAGGCCTGCCATCAAAGAAAATGATTCCCATCTCTACCACCTTAGATTTCTGATCTAGTGTATGGAATTTAACAAGAAACAACCATGTTTTCGGAAGTCATACCTTCTGGACCTTTTGACCCCATATCCTGTAAAAGAAACCTTCCATGGCCTTGAAGGGGGGATTACTACCCAGAACTTTGCAGATTGCAGTTGTCTCCCACTGCTTGATGTTTTCCTGAACATCATCTTCTATTATCTCTCCCATCACCAAGCCTTTAATATCAACCGATTGTACAAACTTGATTTCCTCCTCTCTTTTTTCACCAGTGACTACAGATTTCCATGTTTTGGCTTTAGCATCCTGTGGCTCTTGATCTTCTTCACCCCAACTAGAATTCCAGCTTAGTCTTCTCTCAACTTTTAGGTGTTTTTTCTCATTTTGTTCCTCATTTTCTCCCCGGTTAACCTCCATATACGGTGTTCCTACCTCCTTATCACGGTTGCACCTCATATCCATCTTATCATGGTTGAAAGGTATGCTTTTGAGGCCCACTCCTTGCTTGTTTCTAATTTTTCCTTCAGTAGATCGTCTCCCCGTACCCTTCCTTTGATTGTTGATGATGCTTGTGTTTGGTTCCCTTCCATCTATTTTTGTTACTTGATCTTCCCATTGGAAAGACAGATTTCAGAAATCACCAAGATCTAGCTTTAAAAATCAGATGAAAAGTACACATAGTATATGGTGTTTTTGCCCCTAGTACTAGAGAGATAAACTTTCAATATTAGTTTGTATAGTTTATTCTCTCTTGAATTGCATGCTAGTAGTTGTCCCCCACCCAATGCCTGTTTTACCAACACTGATTATTCCTTACACGTGATCGGATTAACGACCCGATCGCAATCGTGTGTAGTTGATTATTATATTTTTAACATATCTGTGAAAGAACCCGGTACTTGCCACTATCTACCAATTTTGGTAGCATAGTAGTGGGAATAAGAGCAACAATACAAATATCTATCTTTGACCTCACTTAGCCTCCTCTCGAGTTCAGAGACGTCGGGATGGGACGGGCAAATAGGCATCTTCTTGCCTTAGTATTCCCTGAGCCCAGTTGAGGTAGGGCGGGGCAGGTGTAGAACACCATTAACCCCCATCCCCTAGTTCACTAATCTCAATCGCTGATCCTACAAAACAAATATGAACATGTTATTTATACATCCCAGATCTAGGGAAAATAACAAATTTAAAAATACACTTACAAGTTCATATGAGCTTCCATGGAAAATCCGGTAGAGAATGTTACCCCAATTTGCGTCACCAGCAACATAGATAATACCTTTAAGTAACCTATTCATGATAGATTACCAATAAACCAAAGAACCTTGAGGCATGTTACAACAACAATCAACAATACATTACATGCTCTCATAGAAAAAAGCTTATAACTTACACTGATTCAAAACAGCCTTAGCAAAAACATAACAAACAAAGCACAAAAACTAGAAAAAATATAGAGTGTAACTTTTCTCACCACAAGCACACAGAAACTACAGTTGAGTAAAACACCAAATACAACTATCTTTTTTATTGAGATAACTCGGACATGGAATAGGGATAACATTATGATAGCCCCAAGAAAATTTCTACTCTATACCTATCCACTCCTATCCAACCCCTTACTTAAGCTTTGAAAAACAGATAAGTTCTGCGAATAAGGATTATTCAACACTATTAATTTTAACCGACTCATGCATTCACATACACAACACTTATACACCTTCACAATGCACCTCAGCGAGTGAACCCCAGAGGCACGTACTCCACAAGTTTGTTTTAAAACACCAATACAATGATGACAAAAAGAACACTGCGGCTTCACATACACCTAGATAATCACCTATCTAGCGACACAAGCAAAGATTTGATGCCGTGTACATTGCATACACACTCAAACACAACACAAGGAATATATTGTAGCTTCGTATACACCTGGAAAACCACCAGTCTCGCGAATGTAAAAAGGCCCTCAAACCTACCAGAACACAACACAACACACACACACACACTAATAACACACGCATCGCACATGGGCAGAAAGGAGATTTCAGCTTTGCATACGCCGGGAAAACCACTAGCATCACGACAAAAACAACACTTTGTTCCATCTACCACACATAAATCACACACTGCACACACCAAACATACCCAATAAAAAACAAAAATTACAACCCACAAACAAAATTAAGTGGCAGTCTAGGAAAGAAATACCTAGAAGACCTACGCCTATTGTAGAATAGTGATACTGATTAAACATTCCCAAGGCGTAATTTTAACACAACCTTGTAAAACTTTGAGGAATAGTTCTCTAATTAGGTTTTTAGCCACTTAACTTACGAACAATCCCAGATTAATCTTTTTTCATAACTTAGCATAAGCACCATAATACCTAAAACTGGTATTAGGCAACACACTACTAGGACTTAAACAATTAAGATTAAACCTTGAGGTACCGAGGATCACTAGATAAGAATCCCCACACTCCATATTTGACACAATCTTACACAAGAAGCAATTTCCACTATCTACGGGTCATACGTACCCAATCCAACACCCGATAAGTTTAATATATAGAATTTAGTTTACATTACCTACCCGAAAACAACCATCACAATACCATGGTTGCAATAAACACACATGTTAAATTACACAATTAGTGATATGGCATACATAACAGATAATAGTAAAGGATCTAGAGTTACACACTGACAACCGGGATAAAACAAATACCCAGCATTAAGTTTTTATTCCATTCCCACCATATTAGCAATGGGCTTAAGAACTTAAATCAAATAACTCAAACAATTTCATGCTTCGTAGAACCATGAAACGTCATCTGTTACCCCCACTTCTAAAAACAAATCCTTAAAATGTCAAGGTTTTATCATCTTCACAAATTAGCTAAAATAGGATCATGCCTCGAAGGACCACGAGATGTCAATTAGACCCCAAATAATGAACCAATAAACCTTTAACATTTTAGCATATTTAGCAATGTGTTCATCATATTTCAACTTTGGTTAGTTAGCAAGACCATACCTCGTAGGATCACAAGGAGTCTTGTACTATTTCTACTTCTAGAAACCCATTAAGGTTTCAACATACTTAGAATAAACCACACATATGAAAAGTCAAAATGATGATATTCTAAAAGATATTGAACATTCCGAACATAAAATTATAGGGCCATAAGTTCCAGCCTCGATAGTGGATTGCAAATTACAAAGCCATATCTCTCTAAAGCCCGCTCCTAGAAGTGACAAATCACCCACATTACTCATCAACATTATACCCACCCTCTTCTAAAACCCCTAACTCTTGACGAATGGCCAAAATCTGGTATTTCTTTTCCTAGCATAAAGTGTGTAGTATCTTCAGTTCCAACTCCATTAAAGAAACTTTAAGATAAACACCTCTAGGTCCTTCACCACCACTAGAACCATTGTCCACATGGTGATTTCCGGACATATCCATCCCCTAATAAACAAGAAAACCACCCCCAAAACCCAATACAAAACAGCAGCAACACAAATAAAATAGAAGTTCCTATATATCCCTATAAAAGTTTAAAATGTAAAGCACCATACCTTCCTAGTCGGTAGGTCTCCCAACCACCATCGCATGAGCATGCGTTTCAGTAAAATGACCTAGCTTACTTCCCTACATCAATTCTCGACCTAAAGATACATTGTTATTCCATGAGGGCATTACGGTAGACTCTCCACAAGCAATAAAAAGATAACTAGCCTCACATCCTTCACACATATCAGAAAAATACCGTACAATATCAGTCGCCAAACTCTTGGGCATAAAAGCCACCCAAGGCTTAGTTTCAGGAACAATCTAACTGATAGTTGGAAGAAAATAGGTTTAGCCCATAATTAATACCGATCTCATAACATAACTGCTCAAAACTAGTAAACATTGCTACCCCAAGTGGGTGAAACTAGGAAAGAGCAATCTTATACGAATCAGATACACATAATATATACTCAGGAATAGGAAAAGTTAGCCCATATTGAAACAGACACTCATTGATGCAAGAAATTCTTTCCAAACCTTCATAAGGCCTGGAATCGGCCTAATGTCTCGTGCTAGGTTCATGACACCTGTAGAATAAGATCCCTGGAAGTTCCAGGGGTCTTCCTCCGATAACTACACTACAAGAAATAAGACCTTTTACCTCAGTTATACATGACTTTTTACCACGGTTTTAAGAATTAAAAATCGAGGTAAATACTAGCGTAGTAAGAAATACACTTTTTTTTATCTCGGTTCAGAACTGAGATAAAAAGTACTTTTACCTCGGTTTCATACCAACGATGGAAGGTATTGTGACCAACGTTGGTCGTAGCTTGAAGGCAGATGGTGGGAGACCATTCATCCGACTTTGCTTGGGCCGACATCAGCCATAACGAGAGCGACGTTGCAAGAGATTTTAATCAACGTCACACACTGTGGGGCAGTCATGTCGTGTGAATGTTAATATGGAATTATGACCAATACGATGCCATTTTGAAATGCTGATTTTACCAACACGGTTTGTACAATGTTGGTTACGTTTCGTCGATGTACCGGTGTGTGCGACGTTTCTTGTTCATCCGAGAGATGTCAATTCTCATAATATATTATATTATAGTTTAGGGATAATACATTTATAACTCTGACTTTAGGCTGAAAGTGCCAATATAACCCTGCAATCTCAGAACGTGTCAATTTAACCCTAAAAAATTATTGTATGTGTCAATCTAACCCTAACTTTCAGAAAATTTGTGCCGATATAACAAAACTCCTTAATTCAGGCATTGACCAAATGAATTCAGGCATGACCAATAATTGAAATGACAAAAACTACCCACTATAACAAACATATCTTCTTCTTCAAATCTATCTTCTTCTTCACCGGCCCGAGTTTAATGGCAGCACCGCTGCCGAGGTTTCTCTCTAAAATTGTAAACGAACATTCTCATTCGTTGAACATCAAAACAAGATTAACCCAAAATCCAATAAACCTGAGAGCAGAATAAAATATATTCCCTCTCAAACATTTCATCAAACACATGTCGAACAACCATGATAACCCCAGAAAACATATCTTGTTTCAAAAACATCAAAGACTACCATTTATTGAGAGTTGTTCAAAATTGACCAGAAGAGTACACACTGCACCACCATATCTTGTGTCTTACTTCTATCGTCTCTTGACCTGGCATACACTGATTATAAAAGGGAAAAGTGTCAATATAATCCTACCTACTTGACATAAGTGTCAATATAATGCACAGATAATTTTTAATGCAAAAATAACCCTAACTAGTTAATGTAAGTGCCAATATGACTCTCAGACCTCATTTCCATCATTGACTTCGACGGACTGCCGCTTGCCACCATCGGACCGCCGCACACCACCGTCTGACCACCACCTGCAGTCACCGAACCGCCGTCGGATGTCGGAATGCGTATAATTGAACTTACATCAGCTAGGTATGGTTAGATCAACACTTTCAGTTATCAAAAGGTTATATTGTCACTTATGTCAAGTAGGTAGGGTTATAAAATCACTTTTCCCATTATAAATTAATAAAGATAGGGTGTCAAAATCCTTCATCACTTTTTCAAGAGCATCATTCTGCTCCAAGTTTATCTCATTAAAGTGAATTCCTATTACCAGCGCTCTTAACTCAGAACGCGATGGACTTTCCAATTTCCAATGGTATAAAAAAATGTAAATTCATTCTATGCTCTGCCACTGCTGCCAGATTGACATAGCTTCAGTCCCCCACCACCACACAACCACCCCAGCCCCCCCCCCCACCCAAGTAGTCTCTACTGTATGTCCTCAAAACTGGGTTAGGAGTAACCAGTTGGGGGAGAATCTAGATCTGGAGAGGAAAGAAGTGAGAGACTGGCGGAGGATCAGGGATATGTGTCGGAAGGAGAAAAAGAAGAAGTCATCGGCGGAGGGAAGGAAATGCCATTGGCGGAGGGAACGAAGAACAACCTCAATTTCCTCCGTCGCGGCTCAATTTATGGCAATCGAAGAAGAAGCAGTTGGAGGGAAGGAGAAAAGGTCTTTTTTTTTTCTTTTTTAAGGTTGCAGAATTCTGAAGCATAGGGAACATTCAAGGACATTTTGGCCAAGTGTAATTTTGCAAAGTTTTATTATATACTGTCTGTGAATAATTTGAGCCCCTTCCATTGACCCATTCATGCCCAAATTAGAATATCATTGTCGGGAAAAGGTGAATTAGATAAGTGTATCAACAATTTTGTATTTTGACTTCTCTCATTTTCTTCGAGGGACCTAAGTGCAAAAAGTAAAAAGTTCACTAATTGTCCCAAAATCGATTATGATAATCCCGGAAGGGACCTTTACCATCCCCAGTCAACCTTATAATCCCCAAAAGTGATAAAGAAATTGGCTTGATCCATGGAAACTTCCACAAGCTCTTCTGATTAACCCTTGCATACTTATAAGTGATCATCTACAATTTACTCTAGACCACGTACTAGCTCTTTAAAATAATAGATGGACATAATTTATTATCTTTTAATTCATAAAAAATACCAGGAATACATAATTTCATGTGATTATATGTGATGGAAATTATCGTTCTAATAACGATCATCGTAAGGGTATTAATGGAATACTAATAAATATGAGGGACGATAAAGTGAAATTAGAAGGGATAATGCCATGTATTAATTCAATGTATGCCATAGAGAGTTCTGAAGCGTAGGGAACATGAAAGGAAGTTTATGCCATAGTGTAATTTTTAAAAAGTGTCATCAAATGCTTCCTGTGAAGATTTTGGGCCCTTCCATTCACTCGTTGATGCCTAAATTAGAACAACATGATCGTGAAAATGCGAATTAGATGAGGGTAGCTCCAATTTTTCATTTCAACCTCTCTCACTTTCTTGGAGAGAGGTAAGTGTAAAAACTAAAAAGTTCTCGGTTGTGCTAAAATTGAATTCGACCAAACCGGACGTTAATAAAGTTCATGAACATTTATATATTTCAATTAGTAGTTTATAATATACTATTAACCATTATTAATGTCAATTATATTCGTTTTGGCCAAACGCGAGCCCATTTGCTATGCTAGCGGGCTGAAATTATTAGGTTCAAATTCAGGTTAGCCAATGTCGGTCATACATTGGTAAGCCCAATTCAAGTGCGACATCGGACATGTCGAGGTGGAATTCACAAGCTTTCAAAATGACTATATATGTGGAGTACACCTAATAAATCAGTTCACGCATTTAACTTTCTCCAGTCTCTCTTCTCAAAGGTATGGTTTATAGATTCTTTAAAACCATTCATTTTTGTTTTGTTTCCCTTCAAATTGTTTTGTATATGATGTGTGAATGTGTTGTACGTTTTTAGCTTGGTAGTTCCTATGGATTAGGGTCTATGGTGTACACAATTCATTTCTATGTTTTTCCCCAATTTTGTGTCTCTCTTTTTGGTTTGGGAGCTTGAATTTTTTTGGGTTTCTGCAGTTGTGGATGTATCTGCTAGGTTTGAATGCAACGTCATTGAAACTTCGGTCCACCTTCATTTTGTGTGATAGTTGTGTAACATCGATCATTCATAGTTATGCTTTATTTTCATGTATGAGACGTTGCACCCTCCTCGGTTAACCTATCGGTTTCACTGATAGGTGAGAAACTCGGTTACAGGTGTCTATCTTGGCTTCATGCTTCTAAATGCAAACTTGTTTTTCCGTCACTAACCATGTTCGGTCAAAACGACTGAAAAGCAATGTCACACAAACACGTCAGCTATGCCATTATTTTGGACCGACATGTACGTGCGACACTTGGCCGACTTAAACGATTAATTGAACCAATTTCCATCGAACCAATTTCTATTCATATATACTTCATTCATGACAATATGAATTTCAGAAATCATGTCTGATAATGAAGGTTCCAGTAGTCGTTCCCCAACAGAGGTGAGTTTTTTTGTTTACTTTGGTAGATTCCTTTTATTTGATTACTTATATTCTTATTAAATTAGTCATAATATCATTGACTAATATATATCTTTAGCGATTCGAATGAGGAGCATGCACGGTATTCATTTCGTCTGTACCTTGAGCCAGGCGAACTTCAATCAGGTTCCAATATTGGTAAGTCCTCCCCGTTTTATTTTAAATTTATATTTTCTCTAGATTAATTTCATATATACTAACTGTGGTTTTCTATTTATAATTTAGTAAGTCCCAAGCCAAATCCTTCCACTCCTACCGAAAGACAAGACACATGTTGTCTTGAGGTGTGGCGAAAGAGAGTGGCACATGAACTACCACGGGAACATGAGGCTCAAGACCCTATCCCCAAAGGGTTTTAGTGAGTTTCTTGATGCCCATGAACTAAGGACTGGGGACACGCTCTACTTCGAGATGTTAAATGGTTCTCGACCAATAGTGTTCAATGTCATCATTGTTGGGTCCCAATTTTAGTTTAACTGCTTGATTTGGAACAAGTTAAAACAAATTTATACGAATTTGGAATATTAGTTTAATTAAGAATATTTGTTAAATGTGATTTCAATGTAATTTAATCTTTAATCTATTTCTTGAATGTTCGTTTAGTGTTATTTAATTTTTAATCTTTAACCTACCATATGAAACAAAGTTTTAATACTACAATCATATACAAAACTAGAAAAGCCTTGTGTTTAAATCATTCTCAAGCAAGCAAATTTTTATTTGACTAGATTTTTATAATAAATTTGAACTATTACCTGAATTTTTCCTTGGAAGAAGGACAATTCGGACACAAGAAGAAACTGTAATTATTAGCTCAGGGTAATTTATACCATTTTACATTAGAAGTGGGACCAAGAGAATAAGTGAGTGGAATTGTTTCTATTTCATGTAAAATACGGAGTTCTACTGCTAGTTTAGCTCCCCAAAAGATTCCACATTTTGAGTGAATATATGATGTTTCACAGCAAGAAGTTGTTACCTCCCTTGCAACATCAATATTGTCCAAGCGAAAACCCATTCCTTCATTTATTTGAATCCTTTTTTATAAGCAGCCTCACAATCAAGTAAATTAAAACAATGGGAACTAAGTAGTACTTTTGCAGATATATTGGTTATATTTGCTATTGAAAGAAAAAACCTTTAAAACACTAGAAAAGTGGAAAGATTACCTCGACATTGAATGGCAGTTAGTGTTGGACAGCTACTAGCGGCGGATGAGGTGAAGGAGTATAAGGGTTACCGACAGAGGAAGGCGGAAGAAGGTGGTTATCGGTGGAGGAAGGCGGTTACCAATGGAGGAAGGTGGCTACCAGCAGAGGAGAGCCGAGAGCAACTATTAGCGAAGAAGGTGAAGGAGAGAAAGGAGATGAATGGGATAGCGGCGGAGGAAGTGTTAACATTGGACGAGGGGATTGACAAAAGAGGCATGAGAACAAAGAGTTAAATGTTTTAAATATTGAATGTAAACCCTTGTATCAGATTAGTTGAATGGTAGAGATTTTGTCTAACAAAACTAAACTAATCTGTCTCACATAAACTAGGTTGTATCACATGAATTTATATATACATATATACATGAATATTTTCACATTAAAGAGTTGTTCTCACTTGAACCATATCATTCATTTATGTGAGTACGAATACGAGTCATTCAACATTTGATTTGATATACATGAATATTTTCACATTAAATAGTTGTTCTCACCTGAACCAGAGCATTCATTTATGTGAGTACGAATATGAGTCATTCAACATTTGATTTGATGGCTCTTATTTAAATGTACTTTGGTAAAAATTTAAGGGAGAAACAGCTTAGAAATCAGGTATTGTTGCAGGTCAGACCAAAACTGGGTCATCTTTCCCAGTTTCTGAAGAGACTCCTTAGACCATGTTTATCCATGACCCAATCCAACCAAAAATTTCAATTAAATATTATATCTATCTCATCCACTTACCCAACTTCTCATCCAACCGTTTTATTTCTTTCTTAAGGTTTATCAATGACCCATCCCAACCAAAAAGTTCAACTCTTTAAATATTATTTTAATACCAAATATGAATAGTAAATTTAAATTATTAATTATTAATTGAATGTTGTAATATTTAAATAATAATATTTTCAAATTTATTAAATAAATTTTAATTAATTATAAATATAATAAACTAAATCATGAAAAAATAATAATATTGAATAGGGAGAAGAGAAATAATAAGTTTTGAAGTAGGGAGAAGGGAAATATTGAATCGTGCATTGAACTATGACAATATTTGTCTCTATTTATAGAGAATAAAAAATGTAGTTTATTGCAATTAATTTTATTACAAAAATATTTTTAAAAAAGTAATATAAAAATAGATAAGTAGATAAAGAGATAAAAAGATTAAATTAAATTTGATTTGGTATATTTTTTAACCAATAGAAAATAAACATTTGGCAAGTGACCTAGGCCATCTCCCTCCATTTTCAAAATCAGTTTTAACCCCCAAGTTTTGGAGGTTGGGCAACACTATTCACTTTTTCCCTTTCTTTTTAAAAACAAAAGCTGGTGACCGCAAGCTGCGGTCATCGATAAACCTAGCCTTAGTGGTTCCTTATACCTGGAGGCCTAATATTGGCACCAAGGAAGGGCACGTTTAAAAAAAATAAAATGAGTGGAATTTTTTTTATATGGAGAGTAAAAAGTAAATTATGTGGATAAAAACAATCTAGTATTTACCAAAAAAAAGTGACAATATAAAAAAACCATCCAAAAAGGAAAGAATGTCAATATAAAAATAGGAGGGAGTATTCACTCTCGAGTTTCAAGATATCGTACGCCTAGGAACAACATTTGTACATATAAACATGGGAGGAGGAACAGGGGGCTGGAGGGGGCTCTAGCCCCCGCCAAGAAACATTTTAGTGCTAATTTTTTTTTAAAATTATGGTTCAGTTCCCTTAGATTTCATTTATTTCACTTCAGCCCCTCAAGAAATTTAGAATTTTTAAAAATGGATAATCATATGTCACATGTAATAATCCTATTGGTTCTCTATATTTTCTATCCTCTCATCTCCTAACTACCTATTTTCTCTCCTGACAATCACAATTTCACCACACGACTGAACCATTCTTCTCCTCTTCAAAAAAAATTTCTCCCTTCCAAAAATTCAAAATTTAATCCTTTCATTTCCTTCCTATTATGGAAAGGGAAGGCTTCAATTTTAAATTTCCAAACTCAATAATCTCCTATTTCTATTCTACATTCATGCATTTGGGAGGAGAAATTCAATCTTTGGAAGCAAATAAAAGGTTGGTTTCATTTTTATTTATTTAAAATTTATTTATTTGAATACACAATATGTAATTATTATCTTCATTATAGATTTATTATACATGATGTGTTAAAAATAAATTAGTTCTTATGATAGAAATATTGAAGTAGAAAAATTAATTTGAAAGTTATATGTTGAATTATACAAAAATCACTTCTTATTCACATAAATTCAAGAGTACATAAATTAGTTATTATCAATACAAATTATAAATTCGGATTATGTCTTTATTAGTTTCAAAATTACAATTATATAGTTATTTAGTTAATAAAATTAAATTTCATAAATTATAACTACTTTGTTTATGTATGTAGGATATGAAGAGATTTTTTCAACCTACTAAAAGAAATCGTAATGGGGAGTCCTAGTACACCAAATGATGAAATATTGGAAAATCGCTCAAGTGTACAATTTAATGTGGGTGATATTGTTTATGATCCGAGTTTAAGGAAGCCAATTGAGGAGTTTGATAATGCTATTCGAGATCAAATTCGAAGAGAGTATATTGTTAAGGGGTCTTATCAACCAATTTGTCACAACTACCCTAAAAAACAATCCGGCGATCAAGAAAGGAGTTTTCAAGCTAGTTGGTATAGAGACTTTCCATGGTTAGAATATAGTGTGTCCAAAGATGCCGCATTTTGTTTTTGGTGTTATCTTTTTCCGCCATCACGTAATAAGGGAGGTGAAGTTGCTCAAAAGGCTTTCTTGAGAGACGGATTTAGTAATTGGAAAAAGGCAAAAGAAAGGTTTTCTCTTCATGTTGGGGATGCAAATAGTTGTCATAGTGATGCAAGGATGAGTTTTGAATCTTTTAAAGATCAAAGACATAATTTGATTAATGTGTTTCATGTACGTGATTCTACCTCAGAGGTTTCTTATCGCACTCGTATAACTGCTATGTTGGATGTGACACAATTTCTTTTGAGACAAGGGCTATCTTTTCGTGGACATGATGAGTCTTCTAGTTAGGTGAATAGAGGTAATTTTCTTGAATTGGTTGAATGGTATTGTCAAAAAAATTGAAGATGTTTCCAAAGTTCTTAAGCAAAATGCTCCGAGTAAAAATAAAATGACTTCCCCTCCAATTCAGAAAGATCTAGCCCAGGCTTGTGCTGAAGAAGTAGCACATTCTATTATTACTGATATTGGTGATAGAGTTTTTTCTTTGATGGTTAATGAGTCTTGAGATGTTTCTACAAAAGAGCAAATGGGATTTCTTTTTCAATATGTGAACGAGAAAGGAGAAATTATTGAGCGATTTATTGCTATTATACATGTGTCAGCCATTACTTCTATTTCATTGAGAGATTCTATTGTGGCTTTGTTTGTAAAACATGGGTTGTCCCTAGACAAATTGAGAGGACGAGGATATGCTGGAACTTCGAATATGAGAGGTGAATTTCATAGTTTACAAGCATTGATACAAGAGGAAAACCCA
The DNA here is from genome assembly GCA_032355705.1 of Rubia peregrina. Taxonomy (NCBI): domain Eukaryota; kingdom Viridiplantae; phylum Streptophyta; class Magnoliopsida; order Gentianales; family Rubiaceae; genus Rubia; species Rubia peregrina. The sequence continues at coordinate 14,759 of JAULKK010041711.1, forward strand.
CAGGCTATGTACATTCATTGTTTATGTCATCTCCTCCAATTAGTTCTAGTATCAGCTGCTAAAGAAATTTCTACCGTGGCTGATTTCTTTTCTTATGTCACTATGATTGTGACTTTGGCAGGGCATCATGCAAACAAATGGATAAAGTTAGGGCGTATGAACGTGCTAGAATTGTTGATGTTTTAGAAGAAGGACAAATTACTAGCGGTCAAGGGTTGAACCAAGAAACTGGTTTGGCAAGACCAGGAGATACTCGTTGGGGATCACATTACTTGACATTGCTTCGTTTACATATGATGTTGCCTTCATTAATACAATCATTTTTCAGACCGGTAAAATGATTGTTTGGTCCCCTTTCTCTGAGGTTAGTTGAAACTGATGTGCATAGAATATTTCCATTGGTATATCGGTTGATTGAGTTGGCATTGGTTTTACCGGTCACAACTTCTACTGTGGAGAGGGTGTTTTCTGCTATAAAAATTGTGAAGACTGATTTGCGTAATCCCATAGGAGATGAATTGATGAATGATAGTCTTGTTGTGTACATTGATAAGAGGATTTTTGTAACAATCGACAATGAATCCATTCTACGATGTTTTCAACGCATGAAATCTCAAAGAATGCAATTATCTTCACTTCATCCTATAAGTTAGGTTATCGCTGTTCATATAATATTTTATATGTATGTTAAGACTTATACTGTTCAGTATATAAATTTTAAGTTTTAAGTATTGTTGTATTTTTTATTAAAAATTTTCTAACTAGCCCCCGTCACGGAATTTTTCTGGCTCCACCCCTGCTTCTCATCATTCTTTATAGCATAACTAGCCCATGAAGATGGAAAAAATGATGACTACTGTTGTTCTTCTCGTATCCAGCCGCCCCGGTTACACATTTAGGTCGGGCTTGGGTTCACTGATAAGATGGGTCTAATCCGGTCCAACTAATCGAGTTTGGTTGGAATGGGTCTGGCCACACAGCAATTAGAAAAATTTACACCATTCGAAATATCATTGTGTAAAGATTTTAAAATTCCCCGGAGAAATAAATTCCTCAATCCCAGTAACAAGAATTTGCACTATACTTATGTATCTTTCTGATCTTACACTTATACTTATGTATCTTTCTGATCTTACACTTATACTTATGTATCTTTATGATCTTTTTGTGTAAGATCGACAATATCGATCACATACCTGTGAAACCTCCATCACTTGACACTCTTAATTTTAAAAGAAAAATATAATAATTACATCATAGTGTCAATTTAACGTGCAATGGCCACCCATGAATCTAAATGTTGGTTAATCAATCATGTTAGAATAAGTCAGATTCCTGACTAGATCAGGATAAGTAGTGTGACTAGATTAGAATTATTTCCTTATTTTACCTCTCTTGTATCTCTACATATTCAGTTTATGAATACAGAATCCTTTACGGAAAATTACTTTATCATGGTATCATAGCCTCTTCTGATCCAAACCCTTAAACCCTAACCTTTTATTTCTTTTCGGCCGTCCCTCCCCCTTTTTAATTTTTTGGCTGCTGCAACTTCATCTCCCTCTATTTTCTGATCAATTTCGATGCAATCCCGACATTCTCTTCACTCAATATGGCCGATGAAAAACTCTCCTACAACACTCTGCTTCATATGGTGCAGATCAAACTCACGCCATCAAATTATCTCCTATGGAAGTGTCAAACTAGTCATGTTATTCATCCTCGTGGTTTGTATGGTTTTGTCGATGGCACCAATCCACGTCCGACTCTTCCGTCTCTGTCGCTCGTCAACCCCTCTCTGTTATTTGCCTCAACAGTCTCCACTCCTCCTTGTGGTGACAAGGTTGATCCCAAGATCGCTGATCACAAAACGAGAAATGATAAATCCCAGATTACGCCACTTCCAAAGAAATCTGGGATAATTAGAACGTCATTTATCAAAATAGTAGTCCACCATCATTCTTCGTCTTCATGCAAATGCACATTTTATTCGCAAAACTGGTACAATTCATGAACTTCATCTCAAGTTTGAGGAGGTTTTTGAAAAATTATTTGTTATGGGCAATCTTGCTACAAATGTTGATTAGATTGTATGGTTTTTTTAATTGCTCTTAGCCCTGAATATAAGGGTTTCCCCCTTTAATCAATATACCAATCCCTACTCCGCTGTATGCAAATGTTCTTGCCTGTGACAAAAACCACGAGGCATTTTTGCAAAATTTACAGGGATGCTTATCACCAACCGTCGGACCAGTGGTATTCCAGACCGTTGACCAGCCCCCAGCCGGTCGTGCGTGAGATCACACACCGACTAGAGGTGGTCGCACGTTTCCTTCACACGCCAGCAGAGGTGGCCACTTCAGTGGTTGACACGACGGTCGTCCACCTTAGTCAGGTTCTCAGGTGGCTGGTCCTGTTCTGGCCATGGTCGTCCACACTGTACTTGGCGTGGGTGACTTGGTCATTATGCTGCAACGTTTTATCAAATGCAAGCCCAGACGTGTTGTTTCGACACCATTCATTTGGCAGAAAATATCACATTTCTCAGCATTCGGAGCCATCTTCTGGAGTTTCAGATTTGTATAATGATTTAGGTGCAACTAGTCACATGGTGTCTTCTGCTTCAAGCCTAGATAACGCCAATCCTTATACTGGTACATCTCGAGTTCATGTTGGTAATGGTGCTCCTATTATGATCTCTCATATTGGTGATTCTAGAGTTTCTGAGAATTTACAATTATCTGATGTTCTGGTTGTGCTTGAGATTACCAAGAATTTAGCACCCATTAGGAAGTTAACCAGAGATATGGATGTACTAATTACATTTGATGATTAGAACTTTGTGATTCAGAACAAAGTAACCAGGGCCATCGTGGATCGAGGGCACAGTGAGGATGAACCTTTTGTTTTGGATTGGGGAGAGGCAACATTTGTTTAGTTTTACAACATAATAAGAGTCGAGCTTCGTACGAGCTATGATATTCACGCCTAGGTCACGTGCCAAGTGAAATTATTTCTAGTTCGAATAAGTCTGGATTGCTTTCAGTCTCCTCTTTGTTGCCTGTGTTATGGCGAAATGTCAACAACTGGCTTTTTTTGAGAACCCTAAACGTGATGAGCATGTTCTTGATTTAGTGCATTGTGAGGGCCTTCATTAGTTTTATCTATAAATGGATTTACATATTATGCTTTATTTGTGGATGATTTCTCTATATTTACCTGGTTATATCCACTTCGATGCAAGTAGGATTTTGTCGACACTTACATTTTGAGGTGTTTGTCAAAAATCATTTTTCTTCTAAAATTATGGTTTTTTGGAGTGATGGGGGCACTAAGTTTACGAACACACGACTTCGTTCTCATTTTGCAGCGAAAGGGATACATCATCAGGTTTCGTGCCCGTTTACTCCAGAGAAAAACGGTCGCGTAGAACGCAAACATTTCCACGTGGCGGAAATGGGCCTAACAATGTTGTTTCATTCACATATACCGATATCACATTGGGATGATGCGTTAATGATGGTTGTCTACATCATAAACTGTCTACCTACTTCAGTCTTGCAGGGTTCTACACCTTATGGTCTTCTTTATCATCGGGATCCCGTCTACGCCAACTTTCATACATTTGGCTGTCAGGTATTTCCATTTGCTGATCATAAGCTATCTCCTCGCAACATTCCTTATATTTTCATTGGGTATAGTTCCCAATATAAGGGTTTCAGATGCATCGATCCATCTACCAGCAAGGTTCACGTCACTCGGCATGCCAACTTTGAGGAGACTTATTTTCCATTTGCTCCATCTACGACATCAAGGATTTGTTCTTCATCTTTAGTATTGGATGTTTTAGCATTTATTGACCCTGAGTCTGAGCATCTCCAAGTGTGCTACCATCTTCGCCACCTTGTACCATTTGTTTCGACATGAGGTGGTTAGTGCCACTAGGGGTGGGCGTCGGTTCGTTTTAATTGGTTTATTCGGTTCGGGCTATTTGGTTTTGCCCCTAAAAAGATGAAAACCGAATCCGACCCGAATAACCCAAATTATCCGAACCGAATTCGGAATTTGGTTTCGGTTTGAAACGAATTCAACCCGAATAAACCGAATTGAATGTAAATTTTTTAAAATAATTACTAAAATTGAATAATTTAAAATAAATAAAAATATGTAATCTATTTTTTACATCATCAAATATCAAGTTTTCACAATAAAATCCAACAAGTACAATACAAATTCAACCATTATAATTTTATCATTTCATTTAAGATTA
>JAULKK010041814.1:0-19028 GCA_032355705.1 Rubia peregrina
TTTTGGCACTTTCTGAGATTGCAGGGTTATATTGGCACTTTCAGCCTAAAGTCAGGGTCATTTTAGCACTTAACTCAAAATTTTAATACTGCAACTAAAATCTTTTACCTTTTAATAATTTCAATTCAACCCCGTCTTTCCATATGTCTATGGAAAGACGGTATTTCCCAAGACTTTACCTTTATTTTTTATATGTACCATGAAAATTATATTTCATTATTATTAGTTGAAAATGTAGTTTAGTTTTTATTTTAAATTTATATTTACATATGTAAATATATTATTAAGTGTTAAAAATTTGTAGGTGGTTTTTACAATTTATTAGGATGGTAAATATATAGATAGATAGAGACAGAATTCAATGTGGTTATAGATTTCATCATTTGTAGTTGGAATCATATTTGTTTAGTTTCATGTTAGTTAATATGTTATCTTTAATTTTTATATTATTTAATTAAAGAAGGTATAAAAATAAGTCTTGAAAATGTACATAGGTGATTTTTATTATTTATTCGAATGATATGATATATAGATAACACACATATATATAAATATGTATTGAATTTTATGTGGTTCTAAATTTTATATTAGTAATTGGAAATTATGTTTATTTAATTTAAGTTAAGTTTATTTATTATTTTTCAATTTTTAAAATTAAAATAAAGAAGTTATAAATTAAAATGCGTCTTAAAAATATGTAGATTTAATTATTTATTAGAATGATATAGCCATATATATATATATAAAATTTAATATGCTTCTAGATTTCTTCTAGTAGTTAGAAATTACACTACTACAAACTAACACTAGCAGGGATCGACCAGCCCATTAAAGGCGCGATAAAAGGCGGTTATGGAAAAAAAGCAAGACCGCCTTGTTTTAGCTGCTCTGAACTTAGAACGCCTAATCAACCCAAGAAAAATTGAGTTAAAGGTGGTTATTCCTCAAATTAAGGTAGTTTTTGAATAATTGCCTTTGATTAGGGCTAATTAAAGACGGTAAACGTTATAACTACCTTTAATTTTTAAAAATAATTTTTAGCCCTAATTAAAGGCGGTTGTGTCAAACCACCTTTGATTGAGGCTAGTTCCGAGTTTGGAAAGGGGACACGACATGCTTCCGAGTTTGTAACAGGTGACTTATGACAATTGTGAAAAGACGAAAGACCTTCTGAATTTGTAAAGTCCATCTGGGGCATTGTTCCAAACTTGGAACGTTATTTTCCGACCTAATTTTTATTTATTAATGTGGGTTCCGAACTCAAAATGTATAGTTAAAAAATGCGCCAATTTCTTCAAATCTTCACAAAGAATAAAAATTTAAGGGTTTTCTCCCTTAACTAGTCCATTGAAGAGAATAATTTTTAGTTGGAGAAGGTAAGTTGTATGATGTATTATTGTATGAAATTATCTTGAAATGATGGTTTTACATATATAAAACTTGAATTAGGGTTTGTATTTTGGTTAATTAGGGTTTAGGGTTATGATTATTGTTGTGAGAACGTTAATGGGTTGGATTGTAATTGACTTGTGGGATAATGGATCGGGATGAACTCATTGGTAATGATCTTAGAAAATCACCCCATAACATGCCATTGCTTGAAACATTTCTTACGGTAGCATTTAAAGATTCTTCTAAAAATGGTTTTGTGCGAGCCCAATGTCCATATAAAGATTGTAGAAACGATGTATATTTAGGGAGGAAGAAATTGCGGGGACATCTCATAATGAGAGGGGTTTCAAAATTCCTACACTTATTGGGTATGGCATGGGGAAGTTGGAGAAAAATATCTCGGGCGATTGATATTAATACGAATGTGGGAGATGAATTAGATGGGAATGTGAAATTTGAAGAAATTGTGAAGGGTATTGCAAGAGAGTTCAACGGTAAACCCGATGCATTACAATATTTACATGATTACAAAGATACGCCATTTGTACAATGGTTCAAAACATTCGGTACTTAATGCGACTTTGAGGATAATGAATTTGAAGTCCAAATTTGGATGGACCGATAAGTTGATGACCAAAATTCTTGAATTTCTTAAAGAATTTCTCCCCGAAGGTAACATGATACCAGATAAGTTGTATGATGCAAAAAATTTCTCTGCTAGATGGGATTGGAATTGAAAAAATACATGCTTGCTCGAATGATTGTTGTACCGGGGAAAGATGATGAAAATCGAGAAACATGTCGGGTATGTGGTGAGTCTCGCTACAAATTGAACAAGGGTGCAATTGCGGTGGGTGCGGAAGTTTTCACTAAAACAAAGAAAAAACACCGGTAAAAGTGATGTGGTATCTCCCCATCGTTCCCCAATTGCAGAAATGATTTGCGTGTAAAGAAGATGCAAAATTTGTTGCTCTGGCACGCAGAGAGGGATCGACCAGTGAATGATGTGATTAGACATATGTCAGATGGTGAGCAATGGAAAAAAATTGATGTTCTTTACCCTGAGTTTGGAAAATAATCCCGTAATTAAAAGTTCGGCCTATGTACCGATGGAATGAATCCATTTGGTAATATCAGTAGTACATATAGTTCTTGGCCTATTATGTTGGTTATCTACAATATTCCATCATGGTTAATAATGAAATGTAAGTATGTGTTGTTATCTGTGATGATTTCTGGTCCTAAGCAACCAGGTAATGACATAAATTTTTATCTTGCTCTTCTTGTTGAGGATTTGTTGACTCTATTTTAGGAGGGTGTTCGGACATATGACGGCAGTGTTGAAGATTACTTTACATTGAAAGCGATATTATTTTGAACTATTAATGATTTTCTTTCATACGGTAATTTTTTGGTTACTCAATAAAAGACCACTTTTCTTGCCCCATGTGTGAGAATGAGACTGATTACCACTAATTGAAGCATGGTTATAAAACTGTATATCAAGGTCATCGTAGGTTTCTTCCGAAGGACCATCCATGGCGATTGGCAAAAAAATAGTTCAATGGGGAAGTAGAGGCTAGAGAAACACCGGTTGCACGAGCAGGCACTCAGATATTATAAACTGTGAAGAATTTTCCCAATGAATTTGGGAAGAAGAAACTTAAAGTGCCTGTAGATGAGAGTTGGAAGAAATGCTTCATTTTCTTTAGATTTTCTTATTGGGAGCATTTGGATGTTAGACATTGTTTCAATGTTATGAACATTGAGAAGAATGTGTGTGATTCTTTGGTCGGGACCTTGTCGAATACTCCTGGGAAAACAAAGGAAGGGCTTAAGGTTTCGTTAGATTTGGTTGGGATGGGAAATAAGAGGAGCTTAGGTTCAGTGAGTTCCAGTGAAAATTGTTACTTGCCGCCTGCTTAATATTCTATGTCTCAATCGGAGAAGAAATATTTTTGTGAGACCCTTAGTAGTGTTAAGTCCCCAACCTCTTATTCTTCCAACATTAGTACTTGTGTGTCAGTTGAGGAGTTAAAGTTGGTTTGGTTGAAACCTCATGATTGTCAGAATCTAATGCAGGAATTGAATGTCATCGTGATTCGATCGCCATTGCCATCCTATGTAAGACTATGCATTATGAAGCTGCGTTTGTTTTTCAAGTCTATTTTTAGCAAAAACATTAGTGTGTCAAACTTGGACCATTTGCAATCAATAATCATTGAAATTTTGTGTCGAATGGAAATGTATTTTCCACCCTCATTCTTTGACATTATGGTCCACTTGTGTGTCCATCTTGTGCGTGAAATAAATCTTTGTGATCCTATCCTTTTGAGGTGAATGTACTCGTTCGATGGGTACATGAAAATATTCAAGCATTTTGTGAAGAATCGGTACAGGCCTGATGCAAGCACTGTACAGAGGTAGGTGGCATAGGAAGTCATCGAGTTTTGTATCGATTATATGAAGGAGGTTGATTCGGTTGGGGTTCCAACTCATAGACATGAGGGACAGTTGGAAGGTCATGAGATTAGGCAGGGAAAACTTTTCAACCCTAGCACGGAAGATTTAAGTACTGGCCATCTTTATGTTCTTTGCAATCATGAAGATGTTGTCCCATATATAGAGATTCACATGGATGCCATTAGAGTCAAAAACCCTAATTTCAATAAAGCTGAGGTCCTACAATTGCACAGTGGGACATTTTTTTCATGGCTGTGTGAACACGTAGTCGTGGTCGATCATCCTAAGAAAATTAAATGGTTGGCTCGTAGAACTTGGTAGTGTACTCTCTTATGGAAAATACGATGTCAATGGTTTTACGCTCGCAACAAAATCAGTGGATGATAAGGGTGTGTCTTAGAACAGTGAAGTGTCTCTCGAGTCCGAAGCTTTGCATGTCAGTAATGGAAGTGATAATAATCCTATGTACGCTCACTAATGTTACTTTGGTACAATTTTAGATATCTAGGAGCTTGATTGTATCACTATGCGAGTAGCAATTTTTAAATGACAGTGAGTGGATTTCAACAATGACAGTGGACTAAAGATTTCGGTTTCATCTTTATCGACAAGAGTCGGATAGGCTGGCAGGAAGATCCTTTCATCTTGGCCTCCCAAGTGCACCGGGTTTTCTATGTGATGGATCCTTCCGATCCTAGGTGGGAGATTGTTGTGGAAGGGAAACATGCATTTTTTTAAGAATATGAAGTCGAAGAAATTCTTAGTTTCAGTCAAAATTCAACCAGTGTTGGAACCGATGATGCTATCTTGCTTGAGGATAAAGATTTTAGTTTGATTTTTTTGTAGGACGTAGCGATCATTATGAAGAAATATGGGTTGACGTCTGTGGAAAGGTTACCCGTAAAAGAAGGAGAGCAAAGAAGGTTTGACGAAGAAAAAACAGAAGAAGTAGTGTCAATGATTGTAAATATTTTGAAAATGAACTGCTACAAATTTGAATGAGCTAAGTTTTGTTTTGAAGAAAACATATATTAATGTTTAATAAGTAGAACAAAACACGCTCTAAATATAAAATGACATCTACTGATAATCAAAATAGCATCCATAGTTAAAACAAGACAATTACTAAATTCAACTAAAATCATTTTTCGAACCACTTGTACAATAAATTAGAAATAAATAACCATCCTAAAACAAAACAAGTTCAATGCCCAATAATTCAAAGAAAGAAACATCTATGGAATTTCTGACTCCAAGTCATCCTCAAGATTTCCTGTTGATGTGGATTGGTCAAGACGAGGTCGGTGCGTGGATGCGAGATTGCTTTCATAGGCTCTTTGTCTTTTCTCAATCTTCAAAATCCTTTCCTTCATGGTGGCGAACTCCTTACGAACCCACTTATATAAATCTCTTACACCTTTGAGGTAGGCTTGCTATGAATCTACAAAAGTTAAACACATACTAATAAATATGTATGAAAATATACGTAATAAGAAATAAATGAATTTCACTAACCTTTATCAACTCTAGGCCTCTTGCTCGGCTCCCCACCGCCTTGGGTTTTATAGCACCATTTATGATCGACCAACACCCACTTCTTATTTTAGAAGTTAGTTTTGTCAAAATACTTTGGTGGTTTCTCTTCACCGGTAATTTCCAACCCCTCGACCTTCCTCAATATGAGGGTGATCGAATTCTCGTCTGAGAGGCTCCTCATCACTTTCTTCGAGGTGGCAACCCAAATATATGCATAAATATTGCCTCTCCGGGGTTGATCTTCCTACCCTTAATCATGAAATACAACATCATAAAGGTGATATAGTTTGGCTCGGTGATGTTTCCGAAGGTCGGAACTAAATATCTAGTAATCATTTCACAGACAATACGTTGATCGATTGTTAAATGGGGAAGATAAAAAAGTCTCCGGCTTACCCAAATCCACCGTGTTATGTTGGAAATACCTTACACTACAATGGATAGGGTCTACATATGGGTAATCAACAAGTATTGGCCATTTCCCTTTGATAACAATCATCCAACAGACCCTCTAAGTCTTTCGAGTAAATGCTTTCCGGGTTTATGTACAGGCACTCTAGGGTTTCATTCAAAGTCCATTGATCAATTGAAATATCAATTCCCCCTACCTTAGTGGAGTAAGCATCATTCCCAACCTCGTGTAGATTACTATAGAATTGTCTAGTCATGCCAAAGTACGATGATTCTTTACACGAGAGCAACTGCTCTACATGTTGGTCCTTAAACTTCGCAAAGGGGTCGCTAATCATAGTCACAATTAATCATTGAAATATACCATATAATAATCAAGAAGTTTCCCTTTAGAATGTAATTGATCATACCTATTTTGAGCACTAATGACACAAATTTCACATTGTCATACCTGGGATTATTGCTGGTGGATCGAGCGGGGGATGCGTGATGAACCTCCTCTTTCCATTTGACAATCAACGTATACTTGGTATAATATTGGGAGCAACCGATTCTGTCTCTGAGTTCGAAAGGTATGGAGGGGTTTCTAATTGAGATGGAATAAGGGTTTGATTCGATTAGGGTTTTTTTTAAAAAAATTAAATACAAAGCAGCTTCTGAGTTCAGAAGCAGATGAGCCCTTTTTATTGAAGAGCCAAAGTATCAATTCCAAACTTGGAAATTGTAATCTTTAATAACAAGGGCTGAATCGATTCTGGAACTGAATTTATTTAATTACAAAAAAAAACTACGCCTTTTTTACCCGAGAAGGACTGGATATCAGGGCCGAGCTCAGAACCCAACTTTACAAACTCAGAAATGAGATTGGCTCCAATGGTCAATTGGAGCCGAACGTCTTCCGGACTCGTAAGCTTGTCGAGTCCTTTTCTTTAAAGGGTCGATGAAATTCCGAACTCGGAAATCCGTCAGCTCCAATGGTCATTTTTCAAATCATTAACTATATCATGTCCATTTAATTTTTTCTAAATTAATATCTACCTGCATTTTCAAATCACCTATACCGATGTAATAAACATAGAAAATAATTAAATTCATCAAATAAACTCCAAATATTGAATTCTACAAAATGTAAAGAACATAATTCCAACACATTAACAATGACCAAATATCTTGAAGATTCATCCTACTAACATAAAAAAAACATAATATGATAGATAGAAAATTCTGCTTTCAATTCTCGTAAACACCCTAGAATATGCACTCAACATCTTCCTCGAGATTTCCTTCCTCTTGGTTCACACCATCCTCTGTCTCTTCCTCGCTGTCCAAAAAACGAGCTCAAAGTTAGGTGACTCTTCCTTCTCGTTTGCTCTAGCCAACATCTCCTGGATTTCTTCGATGTCGCAGCGAAAGCAATTCAAGTACCGGCCAATTCAGCCTTCCAACTGCTCTGCGAACCTGTCAACATAAGAAAATTACACACACATTCTTCATAAGTTCAAACAAATTTATGAGGAAAAAATAAAAATATTTATAAACTAAAATTTTTAACTTACAAGAAGATAATCCTTCGGCTCTATCAACATTCTCGTCCCTAGCCCTTTTTGCAATCTTTACAGCTTGACCTGGAATCACCCATTGCTCCCATCTACCATCAAATCTGATCTGTAACTGCTTATGTTGGAACCACGATATATCATAGTACTCAAATTGCAGAGAGCGATCCTGGGGAAGGACTCTTGTTTTATTCATCATAGCTGTAATCAATCCACCGTAGGGGAGATCCATTTTCTTCGTATTGAAGGCCTTGAGCATGCTTATAGTGATGGTGAACCAGAGTTTATCTTCACCCTCCATCACATAGTAGACGAGCATCAAATTACCGATGGTCGGCTTACACGTGTGCCTACTCGTGGGCAACAAATTTAAGCATATCTAATCATAAATGAGGCGCTGCCCAATCGTAAGGACACCAATGTCATAGCTATCTGCCAGGCCCATGGCACTTTCAATCTGAGGGAAATATTTCCAAGACACTACTACGGAGTCTAATGGGGTGGCTTCGGTGACCGATTGCCAACTTTTTTGGTGATAGATTTCTAGGAGGCCATGGGAATTGATGTCAGTTATCAATTGCTCGGGGGAGGTATAGCTAGATCCTAGGGCCCCATTGATTGTATACTTGTTAACCTTAATTAGTTTGCCATTGACCTTAGTACTATCCATATTATTCATGCTTTGTCCTTAATTGGCATAAAATTGAATCACCTCATCTACGTAGACATTTTCCTCTAAGCATAACAAATTATCTAGGTGTTTAACTTTGAAAGGGTCTAAAAAATAGCGCAGGCTCAAATTGAATATCGAGGATTTACAAATAACTTTGGAATTAATCACCCTACACTTTAAAAATTCAACATACCTCTCCCCTGCATTCTTATTAAAAAACCACTCCGAAAATGCAATCTCGGTGAACGGTTGATGGATATGGTTACTCGCCACCCAGGTACTCTTCTTTGTGTGCCTAGGCCTCGATATTGTTATGAGATTGGAGAATTGTTGAACAATTGGATGGTTGGGGTTTGAGGAGAGGTTAAATTGGGGGTTTTGTTTGTGAAAGTTGATATTCAGATTTGGGGTAGTTTTTTATATACTAATTCATGTTCTTAACTTGAAACTTGTTCGTAGGTTAAAAATTAAAGAGCCGATTCTCTTCCATGTTCAGAAGCTTTGTCAGACAGGAAAAAAAGGGCAATAAAGGCAATTTTTCTAAGGGTATTAAATACCCTAAGAAAACCCACGCCTTTCCCACCATTTCTTCCACACCAAAACATCGCCATCCTTCTATTCCATTTCTTTCATCTTCAAATCTCCATTTCATTTCATCTTAAATATAGTAATGAAAGGTATGTGTTCATGATTAATACACCTAGTTTCCTCTTAATCTTGGTAAATTTTCACTTCATTTTCTAAATATTTATGGGGAAGAAGCTCATTTGCTATTCCACTTGTAGGTTGGAAATCTTTGAGCAAAATGAAACTCTTACTTGTTTGATGTAAAGGTTGGTGGTTCTAAACCCTAGATTTTTTAAGGGGAGAGATGGTTTCTTTAATGGTTGAGTTTTTTAGGGCTCTTGTTTATATTGATTTTTTAATCTTGAATGTTAAGTAAATACCTAACGATTGTGATTTAGTTAGTAACCAGAGTTATATGATATTTTGTAATTTATTTTGTGCAGGTTGTTTTTGACCTAGTGCAAAAATTTTAAGACATCATGTCCATAGTTTTCTTCAATGACTATGTTTTATGAAGTTAGCTTCATGAATTGTTGAGGAATTTGTGAATGTAGTTTTAATAATGTCTAAGAAAAGGACTCGTGATGATGCGTCACGTTCACAAAATACCCAACCCGAGATGTTGGGATTTAGTTGGGATGTCGATGATGTTTTTCATGAGAGAGGAATAGCCAAAAAACATTGTAGAACACTAGAACGTAGGATGGCTACAAAAGAGTTAACTACATTGGTTTTCAACAAGTCAGTCAAGTGTTTGTCCAAAGAACGTACGTAGTGGTCTAGTTGGGTCGTGAAGATAGGAAGAACAAAGGTGGGCATAAAGTATGATAGTTGGCATGAGGTATCCAAAGACTATAAGGAGACCCAATGGATGGGGTGCAAGGTATCCTTAATGGCCACAGTGTTCTTCACTTCCTAATTTTTGCTTCTTTTATTTTACAAATTAACTTTCCCCTATTTTAACTCCCATCGATCTAAATACTCATAGAGACCCTTCTAAATAAATTTCCTAGATATTGTATATTCAATAATAAAAAAAAAGGCAACTATCATGATGTGCAAGAGTTGGCTGGAACACAACTATACTTTGTCTAGTGACTACATTTTTTCTTCAGAGAAAGGTGATCGACTGTGGATAACGTACACACGTTTAAATAGAGAGTTGGGAGATCCACAGGAGAAGGGTTTTGGAGAATGATTCTAACGTTAGTAAAGTAAAGTTAAATTTACACAGTATTCAGATTAACGTGTCTTTTGTGTTAACATGTCTCTAATATAAGGTATGAGGAAAGAAAAATAATGCATAGCCAATTTGAATCTAGTTCCTCATCGATTATGTTGTGGGGTTATGGATTAGCGGCAACGAAATTAGTGGAAGAACATCTTGAAAGATATGTTCAAATTGCAATCAATGCCAAGATGAACGAAGAAGAGGTAAGGGCTACGGTACGACCAATGGATGTGGATGAGATTGATAGGTGTGATATATTCCTCAAAGACCGAAAAAACAAGAAGGTGTGTGCGAGAAGAAGGATGAAAAGGAAATTGCAGAACGAATGGTAACCCTTCAACACTTTTTTCCCTTCAGTAACATATGTCCCTCTCACATGTGCTACCAACTCTTATAATTTTGATGCTTAGGAAAAAAAATAAAGAATGATGAATTGGAAGGGAAATTATCACCTAGGTTTAAGCAGAACATCCTTTGAGGTTAAAAGAAAATCCAACCACTCGGGCCGTGTTAGAGGAGTGGGTGTGTTCATGACCCAATTAGAGGCATTTGGAATTACTCGGTACTATGGTCGTGCACAACTATCACGGATCCACACATTGCACAAACATGCACTTCAACAAGAGAAACAAATTTAGTAACAAGACATTCTCTTTTGGAAGTTGATCCAACACACGAGGCTTGCTATTTCCGAGAACTTAGAGGATTTGACACCCGATTGGACATCACCATCAAGATCAAACCATTCTCCAAAAGATGTTGTGGTAAATCGGGAGGCAATCATTCAAATTCCTAATGACAAGGCCAAGAACCTCAACAAGGCCATCCTCGCAAGCGATAAAAAGGTACACATTTAACTTCATCAAATTGTTCACACCAATTTTGTGAAACGGTTGACAAATGTACATGGTGCAATGTAGGGTTCACATGTGTGTGAATTATACATTGAGCAAGGCATAGATGGTAGACCACTCCACGTAGCCGATGGAGTTTTGCGTGAGTTAATGTGACATCATCACACCGTACCAATTGTAGAAGGTTAGTCTAGAGTTTATCTAGACAAGGCATCGATGAAGGGTGCCCCGTTGCCAATTTTGAACAGAGAATAGTGAAATGTTTCTTTTATTGCCGCATCAACTAATTTATTCCGATCCTATAAAGGATTGGAATTTGAAAGTCACACGGACAACAAAATCTTAAGCGGTCCAAACTATACTAAAACCGGTCCACAAAACATCTAAATCGGTCCAAACAACACCGGACATAAATAAACAACCGGTTCCAAGAGCACAAGTCTCAAAAGACTCACCTCACTTCATACGAGTGCTATACAATTGGCTTCAACCATATGAACGCAACTTACTCATTTTTGGGAAACGATTACGTATTTGGAGGGAAACGAGATATCATCGTGCTATGGAGTGGTTTCGAGGACTTGTGGAAATGTGAGCAAGTTAATCAGACGCTAATGTCCATATACATCTTAAGAGTAATATATATATACACACACATTTAGTTCATCTTTACTATTTATTACTTTCAAATTGTTTACAACTAATGTGAAAAAAATCTTAATTTCAAGGTACGTGTATTTTATGTATAATCAAAAGGGATGGGTCGGATACATGTGTCCAATGATGACTCAAGAATTGGTTGTACAAACCAAGAAAGAATAGACTACATTCGCAAAAAACCTTGGGAGGAAGGATACAAAATTATTCATTGTGCCCTACATTGAAAGTCTAGAGTTACGATCTTCATTATGCTTACAAACATCATTTATACTATTTTATGAACATTATTTTTTTTTGTTTAGATATCATTGGCAATTGATCATGATTGTTCCGGAAAAGAAATGGGTTTGTTGGATAGATCCCGTGCACTTCCAAGCATTGGAAGCATTTGTCAAGATTTTGGAGTCCACTATGAAGAACACTAGCGAAGGTGATGCAATCAAATTTGAAGTGGTCGAAATCAAGGTATAATATGGTACAATTACTTCTTTTTTTCCAAATGGATTTATCTATGTGTTTCTATACGTTACAAATTTTATGTTGTTTTAAATTAGTACAAGAAACAAGTGCAAACATGGGAGTGTGACTATTACGTAATGTTGTACGCAATAGAGTGCATGGAAGGTGTACAGTTGATTTACTTGAAATTGATAAGATAATTGTACATTTGCTTCTACTAAACATTAATAATGTCTCAATGTCAACATAATATTTGCTACTATCTTGAAACTCGCAGGTTCTTTTGAGGGTAATGGGGCCTTATTCAAAAGAAGACATTAACAATGCTAGGAATTTTTTGGCTAGGCTTCTCATTCTCAACCGCTCAAAAACTCTTGGGGACCCTAACTTGGTATAGTAACAAAATTTATATATATTAGTGTGATGTGATAGTCCGGAATAGAATTGTATTGATTCTATTTCTATCTATAGAATATTGCTTAGTTGGCATTTTCTATAGATTTTTGTTAGCTAGTAGAATATTTTCGTACATTGTGTTACAATTGTAGCTGTGGAATGAGGCCTATTTTAATGCAGGTATTTTTATCATTGGAGTTGTGTGGGGTTCCGAATTCATAAGCCAATTCATCTTTTTATTATTGTCTGAGCCAATTTTCCTTTTGAACTTGGAAGTGATATTCACTAATTTATAGAGGAGGACCGGAAAATGGGCTAAAAGGGGAAGTCCTCACCCCATAGGACAGAAAATTGGCTCTGAATTAGATCCCGAGTGTGGAACCCAATAATGTTTTCAAGTTCGGAACGTTACTCCAGGCCCCATGGAGCTGCCTAGTTTCCGAGTTTGGAAACTATGTAAGGTGGTTCTCACACCTTTCAAAGGTGGTTATGAATCGCCATTAATAAGTGTTCCGAATTTGGAACATACCCTAGGGCCGATGAAGACTACCTTGGTTATGAGTTTGGAACCTATATATTAGAGGTGGTTCCACGAGCCTTTTAAAGGTAGTTAATAACCGCCTTTAATGGATATTTTTAAAGGTGGTTATCGAAACCGCCTTTAATTGGCGACGATCAAAGGCGAGACTAGAGAAGACACTTTGAAAGTGCCTTCTCTAAAGTGTCTTCTCTGGTCTGATATAACCACCTTTAATGGCCCCTTTCCCCCACTAGTGTAAGGCTAATGTAACACTTTAAAAGTGTTATTTTAGGTTCTAATAATCCGAAGCTGAGCCTATATGTTACAACATGTTTACAAGTATTACCTTAGGTGTTGTTGCATTAGATATAACACAACACTTTTCAAAAATTAGGTAATACTTTTCAAGATTTAGATAGCACTTTTCAAAAATTTAAGTAACACTTTACAAGTTATTATAACATTTCAATAAGTGTTGCAAGAAAAGTTTTACGATAACTCTAAGTTGTAGTAGTGGTATATTTGTGTAATTGCAAGTTAGTCAATATATTATTTATATTTTTTTAGTTAAATTGTGTAAGTTATTTTTGTTATTTATTAAAATGATGTACAAGCAATATATATGAAATTTAATGTGGTTCTAGATTTCATAGACTAAATATGTATTAAGTGACATACTTCCATTAACATGCAAAATTCGATCAATATATTAATCAAGTTTTATAACTATATTACAAGAAATAACACTTTTTACCTCAATTTTAAAGGGTTTTATCTCGATTATTAGATTGAAAATATTAGAGGCAAATACTGTCTCAGTATAAAGTATACTTTTTTATTGCAATTTACAATCGAGGTAAAAAAAAAATTACCCCAAATTTTCTTTTAAAAATTGAAGTAAAAAGTATTTGACCGACACCATGACCGACGGCTTAGTGACGTCGATCAATGTGTTGTATGACTGACGGTAACATTGTTGACCGGCGTCAGTCTTACCAGATGCTTTGCCGATGTCGCTCTATTCCATTAACGATGTCGACCTGATGTCGATGTAACCGACATCATGGGCACGGTCGGGCAGCACCAAAACGCCCAACGTCCATCATTTTTTTGAGAAACATCTATCGTCTTGACATATTTTATTATTTTATCACCGATGTCGTAGTTGGTGCAACTTGTTTACTGAAATGTTCTAACAACACACAATATTTAATTGATGTTAAATTTATGAGAATTGGAAACCCATAACACAACCACTATAATAATATATTAAAATGTTATAGTACAAACTACTAGAATAATATTGATTGTCTCTCAACATTGATAGTCAATCTCAATTACATAATCTCTATACGACATTCACAATAATAAATTAAAAAATCGTGGGATGGTATTACAAGAGTGATATTTGCGATCAATAGCCATTATGATATAATGATCGCATTATATTTGATTAAAACACTTGGTACATGAACCTTGCCGAAATAGTAGAACGATAATCAACTTCAATTATTCTATACATAGAAAGTCTGTTGATAATCACACAGAGCATAGATTATGTTGGAAATAGTCAATGCGCAAATGAAATATACAACAATCTTACTAATACACGACTAATACTTATAACATGTCCTTCGTGAAAGTGAAATTTACCTTCAATGTCTTCGTTTTAGAGGTTGTGATCTACCAACCTCAATTATATTGCATCCTTTCATATGTTACATCTCAATGTTCTCTAATGTTAGTAATAGCATGAATTGCCAATGAAAAACAAAGATACGTAATTTCTTCTCCATATTTGTGACGTTGGTCACTAGTTAATTTTCATGTTGCTAAGATTGACAAATTATGCCCGGTGTTGGACATTCAGGCAATGTTCTAGCGAAAACTACATTCTTGTCTAGAATCAATATCAATCTATGCCTAGTGCGTCTCACAAGTAATACATGACATTATATGCACAACACCACTATCTACTAGATAATATGTTACACAATCATCACTATTCATGAAAAGATTCAATACTTACTTCATCGGAAAAAAACAATTTCACCAAAAAAATAAGCTTCAAACATATAATGGATGATTTAAACATCAATTTGCATATGGAGATGTTCCACCCTTTATTAGTTGTTGTAGTTTGAAACAAAGCCTTGAATACATTTGATGTTATACTTGTTTATTTTTTGATATTGTCAATGGAAAGTTGGGAGAATGTGTTTTGGTGGGAGAGTAGGAGAAGATGGGAAGTGGAGGAGGCATTTTTTGTTTGGCAGTAAGTTAAGATAGGGTTTGTGACAAATTTGCCAAAATTTGGGCACTGAAAAATTCCTTTACCCGCTAAAGGTAATTTGAGCACCGATAGGCAACCAAAGTTAGTCGCATTGCCGATCAAGAATGTGGGCTTTATGTGGCCCATGGAAGCCCAACATCGTAATATGACCCAATAAGGATATTAATCCAACGTCGATAACCCATCTCAAGTGTTGTTGGTAACATCGAATGAGCGTTTGGTGTCACACAGTTTTCAACGGCCAACATAATTAGACTAAATTTGATGTTTGACTTATAATTGACATAGGTCAATCGTGGCTCGACTTCCATAACTAGATCAATAAAGGTTAGACTTTTAATCACTTGCCATACGGGAACCGTGGCTTAACTTCTACATAAATAGATCGATGTAAAAGGTTTAACCTTTAATTACTCATGTTAGGTCAATCATGGAACAAATTCAATTGTCAACCTAAATAGATAGATCGATGTCAAAAGGTTCGACCTTAAAGTACTCATGTTAGGTCAATCGTGGCTTGACTTTTTTTGAAAACCGACATAGATGTAAAAAGCTTCGACCTTTACTCTTCTTAAGTCAATTGTGGCTCGAATTCTTTTCTAAACAACCAAAAATGGCAAAATGTTTGACCTTTACTCGTGTTAGGTCAGTCGTGGTCTGATTTCTTTTTTAAACCAGCATAAATGGTAAAAGGTTTGAACTTTACTCATCTTAGGTTAACCGTTACTCTACTTCTTTTGTAAATCGACATAGAGGGAAAAAGATTCAATCTTTACTCCTCTTAATTCAACTGTGGCCTAAATTATTTTCTAAACAACCATTAATGACAAAAGGTTAGACTTTTACTCGTGTTAGGTCAACCGTGGCTCAGTTTTTTTTATTGTAAATATGGCAAAAGGGTTGACCTTACCTCCTCTTAGGTCAACCGTGGTTTGACTTCTTTTGTAAATCTACATAGAAGGTGACCTTTGATCCTCTTAGATCATTTGTGACCCGACTTCTTTCTAAACAATCACAAATGGTAAAAGGTTCGACCATGACTCATGTTAGGTCAACATTGGCCGACTTTTTATTGTAAACCAACATAGATGGGAAAAAGTTCCATCTTTACTCCTCTTAGGTCAATGGTGGCTTGACTTCTTTTCTAAACCGACATATATGGAAAGCGGTTTGAATATAATGATGATCGACGTTGATCGCGTACTTAAGTGCTTTCATTTATGCCAATAAGATGAACAATGTTGCATATGCAAGGCAGACTTATCAAGAGGACTAGCCATTCAAAATGATGTCATTTTAAGGCGTCTATAAATAAATGAGCCAACCTCATAAATGGTTCAAATTATTCATATTCCCACCATTTCAAAAACCCTACCTTTCAAGCGTCAATTTCAAGAGGTATGTTCCCTAAACCATATTTTGTTAATGTAAACATCTATTTGTTTGTATGTATTTTTTTTTATACATTGTAGTTATTTCTATGAATTTCATGTGGTCATGAACTTTGTGTATTTTGTTCATACAAACATATATATATATATATTGATATATACAAACACACACACACACATATTGATATATATATATATATGTTAGTCTGTGTCCAGTTTCTCTTTCGAGTTGTATTTTCGAATATATGCAACGTTGCTTACCTCTCAGTTTATTAAGAGGTGATCGACATTGCCTATTGTTTTATTTTTAATTTATTTTCTATGAAATTTAGGATGCATGCCTAATAATGGGGAATCCAATGGTGCCAACTCCGTGGTGTGCGATTTATGTTTATTTTGGTATATTTATTTTTTAGATACATGTGCAAAAAAATTCCTTTATTTTCTACAACTTGTGGGATCTGGTAGCAAACCCAAACCCATAGATATGATCACTATACCATGTCTTTGGATCATCCGCGTTTCACATCGCAACAAAATTTAGGGTAAAACCCCCCACAATGGTAAGTACTAGATACATTTAATGTTAATATTTCTTTACCAATTGTATTTTTTGTTTATAATTTAGTACATCCCTAGGGACATGGTAGAATGCCTATCAAGTGAGAAGACCCCCGTTGTATTGAGATTCAAAGGATCTGAGTGACACATGAGCTATTCAGGGAACCGAAAATCAAGGCCCTATCCCAAAGAGTTTAGTTTGGAATGTTTCTTATTGACAAAGATCTATCTCATGAGAACGAGCTCTTCTTTGAGCAACTTGATTAACCCTTGAGCATATATAGTTCAAGGTCATGATTGTGAATGGCGCATTGTGGTGTCGTTGATTTTTTTGTGCTTATGATGATTTTGATCTAGGATTGAAATAAAAACAACATTATTGTAATTTGGAATATTTTTCTTTTGATGTCGATTCTATGACAATTCTTACTCTAATGATTGCGTTATTTTACTACGTATAACTTATCTAATTTTTAATCCCTCATATTGAAAATAGTATTTATCAATATTTTCAAAAACAAAGTTATTTTGCATTCACAATTGACAATATGAATGTTTCCATCATTTTCAAATAAGAAATTAATTATTTCAAACCCAATAAATACAGTTTTTCGATAAAGCTGCTCAACCTTCGGCTCTGCCGTCAGTATTATTGACAGATAATGCAACATCGGGAATAAATCCATCTCCGACGTTGCATACCCGTCGATTACTACATTTACTTAGATTTTCATGACTTCTTACCTCAGTCAAAAAACAATTGGGTAAATAACATACCTTTTAATTAGCTTTTAAATTAGTTATTTTAAACCGATTTAAAATACCTTTATTTCATTTTTAAACAAAACGGGGTAAAGGAATTTTTAAACAAACGACGTAAAATGTCCAAAGTAAAAATATATTTTTTCTCTCTCTAGTGCTGCTATTTGATTGGTTTTGTGCCTATATTAATTTCGTTTACTTATATTAATACTGTTTTCTATTGTTGCATATGTGGTTATTGATTGTCTTTATGTAACTTCATGTTAGTTTAAATGTTATCACTATATTTATTTCATTTAAACGATATGGGTGCCACTGATAATTGGTTTTTAATCTAATTGAATTTGTCGTGCAATTACAATTTTTTAAATGCATTTGCAGTTTTGAATGTGATTGTATGAAAATCATATTTATTAAAGTAATTAGGTTGTAATCATGGGTTTAAATAAATTTTCAACTTCAAAATTATTTACTAATCTCCTATTTTGTTTGTATGTATTGATGTAACGTGGTTTAATAAGTGAAATATTTGTGTGCAATGGTAAAACATTCCTTAGATGGTGCCCTTGGGATATAGTATTTCATATTATTTTTTAAAAAAATTAAACCATCCCTGGATGGAGGGAAATTTTATTCTGTTTCCCCAAACCTTTAAAAGAAAGACAGAACAAAAATTGAGAAGAGGCCAAAGGCTAAATTTGTTACAAGACATCATGTAGATGTAGGCCTATGGTTATGAAGCAAAACATTTGCTCCAAAAATAATATAGAATATAAGTAGTAGATTTCCTATGAAGCAGATCCCCACTAGAATCCTTACAACCCCCTAGCCGATTAGCGAATCATCCAAGATGAAACACAAGTATGTCAAGAGGTTGAGGAGTTAACTAGTGGAGTTATGAGATAGGAATGTACAATTTTATACAAAAACCAAGTTTCCATTCGGGCATATGGAGATCCAAAAAATGTTGCTATAGTGAGGGTGCCTTTTCTGGTGCAGGGAAGCTGCAAAATCCATGACGCAAACTCTGTTGCAATGATGGAGTATTAATCCTGGCTGCATTTGTAGAATAAATCTGTGCATTGCTTCATGAAATGTGAAGACAGAGGCATATTGTTAATGCCATATTTTCTCCCTTGTGAATGAGCCTTTCCAAAGCAGCTATATGACCTGTAAAAATAGAAGGAACCAAAACATCAGCAGTATCATGCCTCTAAAAGATGTTAATTCTCACTGTAGGAAGATGGAATTTATCCAGTGAGATGAGGCCCCTTGTTCTATGGGGGAGAGAATACCATTGGTA
>JAULKK010042016.1:0-30227 GCA_032355705.1 Rubia peregrina
TCTTTTAGTTCAGTTACTGCTGATCTCTTTATTTTCTTTTCAGGATGGCGAACCAGGATACATGAGGTACTCAAACCAAAACTGAGCTGCTCCCAAATGTAAGTCTTACACCTTCGATGCTACTATGGAGCTGATAAAGCAACGGAAGGCTTCTTTACACCCCTCCTCAAGCCTTGACCTCAATTGAGTTTAGACATGTCGATTCGCAGAACTGGTCTAGGTTATAGAGAAAAGGGTGTACTGGTTGCTGTTTAGAAAAATGACGAGAATGTAATTTTTTTTGAACTCATCTATTTCTCTCGCTTATTTTTTTGGAGCAATCATTACTGCCCGGGAGGTTTTTTGTATAGCTCTTCTACTAAATCCCCTAAGGATTTATACATGAACAAAAGGAAGCTCTCAAGCTCCTATGTTTCTTTTGATTACAGGTGTGGGATGCCTAATAAAACCTCCCATCATCCACTCGGATGATTTTTAATTAAAAAAGTTAAAATTAATGAGTAGGATAGAGATAATCAAGTGGGGTCCATAGAGTGGACTCAAAGTTGTCTCAACCATTGTGGAGAAAAAATGGAGTAATTTAGTTGTGAACTTAATTGCTGAGGTGGAAGAGAAATTGATTATTAATGAAGTGAAACCGCAAGAGCGGACTCGGAGCAGTCTGCATTGTACAATGTCTTAATGAAGAATTCGTCTACTCTATTTATACGATCTACTTGCATGGTTAAGTCGGTTTAAGGTGTATAATTTGAGGACACATTTGATGTGGAGCAGCTTCTAGTTAGAGCAACTTGGCAACTTGCTTGTCTGCGCCTGATTCCTTTATTTTTTATTTCCATGTTTATCTTTCTACTTCATTTCCTTGTTTTGCTTTTACCAACACTTTCATTTTCATTTTTTTTGCAGCTTCGGTTTTCATTCCTTTTCTTACTATTATTTTTCCCTTTTAATTTCATGATTATTATAACATTCATATTTTATAGTTTGAAATAGTAGACGATTATGATTTTGATATTATGAGACTTTACTATAACATTCCACTATTATAAATATTTAATTAGCCCTCCAACTAAGTGTGGACATTTTGATTTCAATTGTGATTCCAATATTACGAGATTTTTTATACATTATAATAATATAAATATTTAATTAAAAGTTAAATTATTATTTCTTACTCGCTTATTATATTTATTGTTTTTTAGATGTATGAATTGTATATCTCGCTTTTCTTAATCTGGCGTATTACTATTCAGTTTTTTTAAACGAATCCTATAAATAAGTCAATATTTTATCATTGTTAATACTATTTACTTATTCTTTATTTATTTATCTCCTTTTATTTTGTTTTATGTTAAAATTTCTTGTAGGGTTTTGAGTTATAGCCTGAAATAGTCAAAGCAAGTTGATAAGAGAATATAATTTCTGGTTAAGCCTAGTTATTACATACATACGGACTTCATTAAGGTCGGGGGTTCACAACAGGTATCTGATTTACACCATCAATTGTTATCTCATTCAACCTCAGCGACAAGGTACGCTCCAACACACTAAACTCTGGGCATGCAGTAATATTGACAAGAATAAAAACAACTTCACGTTTTATAAAAAATAAATTTAAAAACTTCACATGTTTTATCACATACTTGCCAGCTCGAGTCCTAGAAATCAGGCCTATCATAAAGAAGTAGTTACGACAACAAAGTAGTCTTGGAAATTAGGCCTATCATAAATAAATGAACGGTAAGACAAACACCGAATAAAGTACAATAAAAATAAAGTAAAATAATGGTTTGGTAAAAAAGACCCGATAAAATTCCAATTAGTTTTGGGTCAGAATACCCAAAATTAACATTAATAAATGATTACAAAAATAGAACATTGTTCTTAATCTATTAGATTACATAGAAAAAGGTTACATCGTTCCAAATAGGAAACCTATTACAGTAGATAGAATAAGAAACTAAGCCTAATGTGGCGGACAAGCCCGCTTCGTTAATGGTGCAACGACCACCACTGCCTCATTGAGCACAAAACGAACGAGCCACAGTCACTTATGGAGAACCTTCATAGGAAGGGAGCCTAACCTGAAAGTGGGCAAGTAATCTGATTAAGCACTATTCATACCATCAATATACTTTACCCCGTCCTTGCCCAACCAAACAAAGCCCTGAAGCTAATCCAATCTGACGTGTTCATCGACTGTACATCCTCGTTGTTCCCTCGAGTAAAGCCAACACGAGTTTAAGCTTCACCTTCGGTTCCCCTCAGCCCCCGTTGTCAGCAGTCTAGTAGGTGGAGTTTCTTCATCCTTCTCCACCCTGACCTTGCTTTTGCTGATCCTAATAACCGTTACTATCAAACATATGACAAAAGATCAATAATAAATACACGATTCATAAGAATAGATAAAACATAGAATAGTCAAACTTAACACTTACAACTCGCATGTAAGGGATGTTAACCCACATTGCGTCGCCGACAATGGAAATAACTCTTCCAACCAAACCATCCAATAAGGATCATCACCAAACCAACAAGGCCTTAGGCACAAAATACAACCACCCCTGGAATCCCACACCAAGTTCATCATAGGAAGTCTACAACTTAATTACACACATTCACAACAACTTCAATAACTACATGAAACACGCAACTTATAACCACTAGAGCAAACCTGCACTAGAACTAAGCACAAATCATTCACAGACAAACTACAATTGAGGATATCTTCCAATATAATTGCCTTTTATATAGGGATAACAGGTGCATAGGAAAAGTAAATAGCATTAACTTAGCATCTAAAAAGTTGCTATTATGGGCCTTCCACAACCACTCCACCCCTATCCTAGCCTTGGAATACAGAAAATTTAAATACCATGACCTAAATAATGTGAAATGACTTACCCACATGGCATACTCATCTACTAATATCAAAATCCAAGCCCATATAAACACGAAAGACCTATAGAGCAACTACTTCGACACATTCATACAACATCACCTAACCTACTGAACGCGACACAACTAGGAAAATCACCTACAGATTCTTAGTAGTCACATAGCCGATGACTCACAAACCCACATATCCTAATCAGATACTCCCAAGGGGAAACCAAGCCTAGCACAACACATGACACATATGACTACTGTGTATCATAGTATATATAACATGCAATTCACAAGAACGTAAAAATCAAATCAAACATGATATTCATAAACATAAAAGATAGGGATACCTAGAATCTCAGAAAATCTCTACCAAATCATGAATACATATAAAATTCCCAAGTAATTACACCACTCCATGGACACTGAACCCAATTCAAGCATTGGATTCAATGCCATAGGTATCAGACTAGGAATAATAAAAGAAGAAAGAAGGGTTAGTCACTTTCTCTCTATACCTGCTCGTAGAACTAGGAGAATATAAATTACAATAATGAAGGCTCCCAAACCCTAGTAGACTAGTGCTCCTTAAATATTAGGTGGAAAATGGGCCTTAGAGAGGCCAAAACAAGGGGAAACCCTAGCAGCCACGTCGGCATGGGCCGTGCAATAGCACGCGATTCGTGATAAAAAGTAGTATAAATATTTTGGAGTGATAGAAAAAAAATTAAAAATGAGTAAACATTTTTTTAAAAAATAATTAAGAAAGGAAATAATAAAGAGTAAAGAACAAAGGGAGGCCATTTCAGCGCACTCAATTAAAATCGATTTGGGCTAAAATTCTTTCAGTCCAAGAGCCAAGATAGAAGGAGAAGGTAAAACTAAACCCTGAATAGAAGAAAAGAAACGCAGGATAGAAGAAAAGGAAAAAATAAATAAAGAAAGAAACGGAAAAGAGAGAAGAAAAGAAAGGAAAAAGAAGAAGAGAGAAGGTCGTGGAGTTTCTTGAAATTTGTAGTCGGTACAGGTATGATGAAGGAGATAGGTGAGCTGTTGACGTGGGAAGGGTTAAGAGTGATAGAGAAGAGAGTAGAAGACACCTGTAAGAAGGTGTAGGAGATTCATGGTTGAGCATCCTCAATTCTTGATTGAAAGGCTACTTAGTTTTCTTAGAAATTTCAGAGTCGTAGATGGATTAGCCGATAGGTTTTGGAGTTGCAGGTTTTGGCGGTGTTTGTCGAAGAGGAGGAGAGAAAGCATTTGGTAAGTACATTTTAATTTTTTAGAACCGAGGTTAGAGCATATAAGGATTAAGGTTGTTGATGGGCTGCTCTCTTATTTTCTGACCATTGAAAAGCATTTTGCTTGTCGTATGTTAATATGTATTTTCCCTATTTTGTATTGTATATGTTGCCTTCTGTTTCTGTATGTTTAGCATATGATAAGAATGTTGTGTGTGTGGGTGCAGAATCTTAACTGTCCACTTCACACTGACTAATTAATGTGACTTTTACTTGGCTATGTCGTTCATATGTTGGCAGGAAAGAAATTGTTACTTCAGCGTTTTATCCGAATGTCAGACACTGCGCTGCCCCTTTTGTTTTTGTTAGTATGGTTGCCCCACTGCATGCATAGGAGTAAAGCACTTAGTGAACACGTATTTGAAGTATGCTGTCAATGGTATGGATATGATCATCGGAATTCAGTAGTTGTTTTGCCTGCAATGCAATCTGTAGTGACCGTTTGAAATTATTTGATACTGAGTTATGCATTCAGCACCCTAAACTATCCTTGGGTGTTTGCACTTTGAAAATAATGTAATTTTCTCGGTACAACACTCCTAACATTCCTGTCAGTTAGGCTTTTTAGCTGCCTTCAACCTGAGTCATTCTGGTTAGATTGGTAGTTTAGTTATGGGTTAACTTTAGTTCCGGAGTGGTAACTAAAACTTTCTAATCAAAGTAATCTTTGATTTGGGGAAAGCTATTTCTCTGAACTTGAAAACCTGAGGAGGAAAAAAAAACAAGGACGCCCATGTAGATGAACTTTGGGAATTTGCTTCAATTTTTGTTATCTTTTGGATTAGAAATTTCATCATTCTATCAGTTTGACAATGTGGCTTTTGTAAGTCTTAAATCACTAATAGTTAACCTGTGAAAGATGTGTACTACTTCTCCATGTTCCTAACTTATGCTCATTCTTTCTTGTTTGTTGTCTGAATTTTAATCTGAACTATTAAGGCGTCGAGTCTTTCCCATGGGTTAAGGTCTATGCTTTTGCCTTAATCATATGGCTTGAGAACTAATCTTGGTTTGTGCGCTTAATTCTTCTGTGCATATGTCTTTGTTAATCTGAACTTTGATTAGTTATTTTGGCTCCTACTCGTAGCTCATTTGCTGAATATAACTACTACTTTTCTACTTTGAAATCTAAAAGTAAATAAAAAAAAGGAAAATCAACCTTCAGATGTTAATAGGAGTTTTGTTCTTTTAAAATGGAGTATTTCTTTTATTGGTCAAGACTTAGGTTTCAAAATTTTGAAGTGACTAATGGCTGTTTTATCATTGCTTAAGTCTTGATGTATGTGTGATGGGTTATAAACTGCTGCTGGAAACTAACAAATCAGTAGAGAGCTTTGGATGATTTTTTTCCCATTTATTCCATGAAAACTACATAAGGCTTAAACATTTGCTAGATGAGCTCTCTTTGGCTTTTGAAATCATTTACACCTCCTCCTCGACATGATTAGTTTCAGGCTGAGTAAGTTTATTTCGCAGAGGAACTTAATGGAATGTGACTCCTGTGTTAATACACATCAACGTCAAAGTTGAGCTCATTTGTGTTTTCTGATGGTATAAACATTTTCATTGCTGAAATATAAGAAAAGTACTAAGTGTACAATGCATAGTCAAGGTGCTCATTATGCTGATGTTTTCATTACCTTATTATAGCTGAAGTTGGCGAAGGTTATCTTACACAATTCCCCCATTTTTATCACTTTCTTTTATTTGCCAACTCTTGTCTTTCTAAAGAAATGTTATTTATGCATGTTTGAATTCTTCCACTCCTGTGGTAGTTTAGGAGGAAAATAAAACAAAGCAACGTTAATTAGGTAATGGTTTAGAATGGCCACATTTTTTGTTACGGTTTATGTTCTTCATGATATTCATATGCTGAGAAATACTTGGGTATTAGGTTTAGGATAATTGTTAGTATTTTATATAACTCAATTTAAATTATGGGATTACTTACACCGTTCCTTTTGTAATAAAATTATAATTAGATTATATTGTTTTTAGGTAAGATATATAATTTTAAAATAAATTATTAGACAATACCATTAATTCTTATAAGATTGATTATTAGAGTCTATATTATTATAAATGAATAAAAAATAATAATAAATCTAGTTAGTACTGTTTATCTTATATTCTTTTATTATACTGCAGATATCTCTCAAGTCGAACACATCAAATCTCGTGAGTGATCTCACTGGAGAAACACTTTATTTTATTTTTTGTTTTAATTTAACTAAAATGAACCATGCATGCTGAAAGTTTGGGATATTTCGTTATCATACGTATTTATTATTAGTTATTATGAATATAATTACGCGATTGCTTCTATAATACTCTATGTCTTTGTGATCTTCGTGCTATATATTTTTACTTACTTGAACGTGATATGATTAATTGTTGGGTGTATACTTGATTTCTTGAATCAATCGCGTGCTTGAAATCTTTGTTGAACTTAATATTGGTCAGCTGTGTAATTGATCACTCTAGACCAATTACTTGCTTGTACTCATACTTGATAGGGTGGCCCCCAACACTGCTTAGCTTCGAAACCAACGAGTCAGCTAGATTGTTCGGCTAGATGTCTAAGAAGGTCTTGTTTTACTCTCAAGATGTACCATGTGCCGCACACAATTCTTGCTTGCTTGACGGGCGTGTGTGATCGATATGATCCTAGGGATCTCTTGCTCTTTCTCAATTTTTTGAGATAATACTTGGTTGCAGTATAATTAGGAATCCAATTATAGCCTCATATAGAGACTTGATGGATTGCTACGTATGCTCCTCTCTTTATCCCTTACGTGAAATGTGTTTATTTATCTCTCTTTCTCTGTGTTATATGGTCATATAATATCAATTGGTAAATATTTCAAAATCATTGAGACCTCACTGAGCACAGGCTCTCTCTTTTATGCTAACTTTTTTCCCCCAGATGTTTAGGAATAATGTTCGACTTGAGTGATGGGTTCAGAGACTATAGGCACGTCATTGAGCTACTGTTATTATAAGCTCAACATCAAGAACAAACAATGTAAAATTCTAAAAGTTAAAGAATCTATATTATACCTTGTTCTAAAATTTCAAATAAATATATTTATAAATTTTAGTTTATTATTTATCTTGCTCTTTCTACAACTGAGTCCTGACGTGAGCTAGGCAGACATTCGATTATGGCCTCCCCATTAAGCAGGGAGGTGAAATCGGGGGGTCACAACTGAGCACGCGGCCCGTGCAACTCCTTGCGGATACCGACTGGAAGGGTGTTTTGGCTGTCTAAGTGGCGTGGCCCGTGCAGTTCCTTGTGGGCCGTGGACTGGAGTTGAGTTCTTCGGCTTCTGAGAGTGCGATCGCGCATAAGACTGTGGGGCACATACTAGATCTTCACTTATTTGTCCTTCAAGGTGCACGGGCCGTGCCTTAGCCACGCGATCATGTTGGTTGGCTCGACTGATTCATGCTCCGTGTGGTTAACCAATGAGAGAGTTAAACCACAGAGCGTTGGGAGATAAAAGATAGAATTTATATGTTGTTTTGTACTCACTACCAACTACCAAAGAGTAGCTAGTGGCAAGTCCGAGGCCATCCACAGAGATGCTAGAATTCAACAGTTAACTATGGACTCATAATCGGGCGTCACTCCAATTGTGTGTCGGGAATAGCTAGTGTCATAAACATGGTTTGGGGGGAGGGGTTGTCTAAAACTACTAAGCATGCAAATTAAGAGAACAAAATATATTAAACAAAACTTTGGGGATATTTGCGTAACATGACCGGTAGATGATTTTGATCTTAGATTCTATCTCATACAAGACCTATAAACCTATCCCAATGTTTATGTCACATAGTGTGATTGATGGTTTAGACTTTCCAATCTCTGTCAGACAAACGTTTCTATGTCTATCCTATCAATGCCACCTCCGTAATTAGGAAAGTGCTTCAAGCGATCCAACAGTTATGCGTTCCTTTTTTCCCTAATTAGGAAAGTGCATCAAGTGGTCCAACAGTTATGCCTATATCTCACCTCGTTCCTTCTTCTCTTCTCTTCTTTCCCCAATTCTTTCCTATCAATGGGAACTGGGTCACCAATGCATTCAAGTTTTGATGCATGAATTCTCTTGATAAATTTCTCTATAGCTTCCTCTTGCACATTGGCTCTCCCATCAACGATAGCAAACTCGTCCTTCACTTTTTGCTCAATAGAATCTACCCTAACTCCCCAAGCTCTTATGTTGCCATCCATAGTGTCAAGCCTAGCCCCAAAATCCCCCATTTTCAAACTCATCCCTCCTACCGCGTGACCAACCTCTTGCACTATTTGGGTTGAACTTATGTGTTGTTCCCCAAATGTGTGAAATTGGTTGAAATTTTTTGCCGATAGGTTGGTTTGGGTAGGTTGCACTCTAGGTGGGATCTCACTATCTTCCTTTTCAATGTTCACGTCTGGGGCCAATAGGGTGTTGTAGAAGGCCTTCTCGAACATCGAATCGGGAGCTATAAAGAGGTCTTCCAAGGTGGTGTCGTGGTTGATTGCTATGCGCTCGAGTTGCGAAAGTACCATAAAGTTACAAACCGTGGGACCACCGTATAGCCAAATAAAGTGATCTTTCAAAGGTGGTGGTAGAGATCATTGAGGCCCTTTCCAACTTATCCATGGTTACATCTTGGAAAACCTATCTACCACTACGAACACGGAATCTACACCACGTTTGGTACGGGGCAACCCCAACACAAAATCCGTAGACAAGTCTTGATAAATATCTTCAAGAACATGTAATGACATATAAAGAATAGTATTTTGATACTAACCTTTAGAAACCTGGCAGACATAACACTTATTGACAATGGTGCTCACATCCCTCTTTAAATGCAACTAATAATACCTCTCCTTCAAACTAGAAATGATCTTATCTCTCCCCCAAATGACCACTAAGACCGCCTCCATGCAAATCCCGAATCAGTTTCTCCCTCAACGAAGAGTTAAGGTTGCAAAACTGACCTCCTTTGAACAGATAGACATCACGTACACAAAAATTTGCTCCATTAATATTTCCCTCATTGCACTTCGTCCACATCTCCTTAAATTCAACATCTTCCTCATACAGCTCCTTTAGACAAACAAAACTAACTATCTCCTATGCCAAAGTAATCAACAAAGAATCCCTCATACTCAAAACATGTGCCACTTATTCGATCTTCCGGACTTATGCTGAATAATGAAAGGAAACTTTTACAGAAAATAGACCCATCGAGCATGCATCTTATTAATCATCTTCTGGATATGGAGAAACTTCAAAGCCTAATAATCTTGGAACATAATGAACTCTCTCTAAATCAATTAATGCTCCCACTTTCTTAGTGATCTAAAAACAACAAAGAAATCCTAATCATAAGTAATCCACTTCTGTCAATCCTCTGTCAGTTTCTCACTGAAAAATACCACTGGCCTCTTCTCCTGGGATAGTACAACCCCAATTTCTACGCCACTAGCATCACATTCCACTTCCAAAACCTTATCAAAATTGTGTAAAGCTAACACGGACGCAGTATAAAACTTTTCCTTGAACAAGGTGAAACCATGCAGCTGCTAGGACCCCAATGGAAATTTTCCTCCTCCAAACACTCTATTATGGGAACAGTCACATCACTGAAGTTACGGAAAAAATGTCTATAAAATGTAGCCAGCCCATGGAAACTACATACCTCTATTACAGACGTAGGTGCTTTCCATTCGCGGATAGCACGCACCTTATCCTCCTCAACATGAATCCCATCTTCACCAACAACAAAACCCAGAAAAAGCAACTTGTTGGTGCTAAACGTGCACTTTTTCTGGTTAATATACAACTAATTTTCAAGCAAAACCCGCAACACCTATCTCAAATGCTCTAAATGCTCCTCTTTGGTCTTACTATAAATCAAGATATCATCAAAGTAAACCACCACAAAAGAACAAATTAAAAGGTGTAAAACCTTATTCATCAACCTCAAAAAGGTTCTAGGGCATTGGAAAACATAAATGGCATTACCAACCATTTGTACAGTCCATTGTTGTTCTTGAAAGCCATATTCCACTCATCTCCAGGTCATATAAGAATCTGATGATATCCAATCCGAAGATCAATATTCGAAAACACCTTCGAACCATCCAACTCATCAAGCATGTCCTCTAATTAAGGAATCAAGAGTTGATACTTGATAGTAATATTATTAACCACCCTACTATCAACGCACATCCGCCATTGATTTCCCTGCTTATGAAGGAGAATGACAAGAACCACACAAGGGCTCATACTCTCACGAATAAAAACGTTCTTCAACAATTCTTCGATTTGTTCCCTCGGAATCACATTCTCCTTCGGGCTTATATGATAACGTAGGAGTTTTGGAAAGCTAGAGTCAGGAACCAAATCAATTTGCCGTTGAAGAACCCGTATAGGAGGTAACTCACTTGGAAGCTTGTCACCAGTTAATTGCTCAAAATCCTCCAAAATTGGCTACACTTCCACCGGAATCGGTGCCTCATCTTTCTCTGCATTAAGCAACTCATTCATCAACACGTGATAAAAATAGTCGACTTCAGCAACAGTCTCATCAAGTTCCTCTTCACCTTGTATCATAACCAGAAAATTTGACTGCTTTATTCCCGACACTGTCAAAATGCTAAACAGAAGCCATAGCAGTCTTATTCCCACCCTATGCAAACAACATGACGCCGTCATGCCCCTTGTGAGTAACTTCATTCTCAAACTACCCAGGCCACTCGAACAACACATGACACACATCCATATCCAATACACTGAATATCACATTTTCCCTGTAATGCTTCCCAATTGAAATAGAAACACTACAAGTTAACGTCACCTTAACCTAATTACCCTTACTAACCTAACCTAAAGTATAAGGTTTTTCATGAGGCTCAGTGTGTAAGTTTAGATTTTCAACCAACTTCACAGAAACAAGTTTTTCAGAACTACAATTTTCCACAATTAAATTGCACAACTTGTTATAAATCGAACAGTGGGTTCTGAAAAGATTCTTACTCCACCCCTCGTCCTTGGAAGACAACAAAACCTGCTGCAACACAACGGTGACCTTCTCACATGCCTCATCTTTGGTGAACTCATATCCTTCATACTCATCCGCTGTATCATCCTCGCCATCTTCTTCCAAAAGAGCCACAGTTCTCGATGGGCAAACATTCGACATGTGTCCCAGACCACTACAAGGAAAACATTTTTCACAAAGTAGCTTAGCACACGGGTTAGGTTGTCTCTGCATCGGTGCCCTGGTTGGGAAAATCCTCTTATTCTGTGCACCACCTGAACCACCACCACCTGAACCAAGGTTGAAGTCCTTGGTTATCACTTTCTTCTCCTTAATTCCAGACAACTCAAAATTGATTTGGGGCTGAAATTTCCAAATGCCAGAAAAGCTACCACCTCCGCCACAAGGGGAATTCTCCATCATCTCTGCTTTCATGGTCAAATTTTAAGCCTCAGTCGGAGTCCATACGGTCTGTATCTTCTCTTGAATTGAAGGTTTCAGGCCACCAATATACCTAGCCACCCTCTGATTCTCAGACTCACCAAATTCGTTGTGTTCACAATAACACATGAATTTAGGTGTGTATTCCTGAACTAACCTCCTTCATTGGGAGCAATCAATGTACAGTTTATACAAAATTTGCTCGTAATCAGTGGGCAGAAATTGATCCAGCGTCATTTGCTTCATCTCTCTCCATGATCTGATCTGATTCTTATTTTCTTGCACCTTGAGTCAGCCATTGTCCCACCATACAATAGTCATACTCTTCAACTTCACCGTGGCCATCTTGACTTTCTTGTCCTCAAGAGTTTCCATGACCTTGAAAAATTGATCCACTTCGATCTGCCAATCTAGCAACTCCTCTACATCTATGGATCCATAAAAAAGATATCAGTCTTAACCCGGTAATCAGGATTGCTCTGTCGATTACCCTGATTTATCCAGTTTTCATGTCGGTGAATTCCTGATCTGAAATTGATAAATCATCAACGATGTACTTCTCCTTTGGATTCCTCTTAGATGATCGCTCGCCATTACTCAGAGCCTGCACCCGCATAAAAAATGGCTCCATTTGTCTATTCAAAGTAGTTAGTGATGTGGTAATCACATTTCCTTCCACCTTGGTTAATGGTTGATCGCTCATCATGAATCAATGGAAAAAGTCAGGAAAAATCCTGCTCTAAAGGCAATTGACACAATTAGAATAACAAAAGAAATATGCAAGCATGAATCATGAAGCAT
This sequence comes from Rubia peregrina, assembly GCA_032355705.1. Lineage (NCBI taxonomy): Eukaryota > Viridiplantae > Streptophyta > Magnoliopsida > Gentianales > Rubiaceae > Rubia > Rubia peregrina. The sequence goes on from JAULKK010042016.1 coordinate 12,468, forward strand.
AATTAAGAGTTGCAATCACAAACCCTAGGTTTTGGTTTTAGAGTCCACCAGAGAGAAAATATTCTTGAAAATATTATTTTGAAATATAAAATCTCAGATTAATACAAGGCATCTTTAAATATTATAATGAAATCTTGGAATGATAAAATAAGGAAATTCAGAATTAATTCCGAAATAAAACAAAAAAAAGTAATCAAAAACAGTAAATTGTCATTTTGAGGCCTTAAACAAGCTCAAATGGGCAAAAATACCCAATGTCACAGTGTCATTTTGTCTATAATATTATTTGACAAGATGGTTCCAACGCATCTGGCCTTTCCTGATTTTGACTCCGGACACAAAAGTTATGCTTAAAACTGTATCAACCTTTACGGCGATCCATCACTTCTTCAATTTTTGCTGCCATTCGCCCAACATCAATAACGGAAGCTCTTTTTGGTAAGTATTCATAAATTCCTTACCGTATTTCCACCCAAACACTCGAGTGACTTCCCTATAGGTCATTGAGTACTCCTTATCATCCAAGTGAAATGTGATGGTTTCTCTCCCGTCACTATCCGATGTTCGCTCCACAGTTGTCAAAAACTCCAAATTCCACCTAATGTACGTCTTGGAGTGCATCTCTAGGAATCCCTTTAGGACTATCTGACCAAGTAAGTAGGTAACTGGATCGAATAGGCCTAGAGGTAGCAATGTCTCCTTTCATGTGAACTTTGTCTCCAAGATGGTCATCTTTGGCCTATTGAGATACTTCCATTTCCAGGCCTCGCTCCCGGTAATGTTGGCCAATTCCATGAACTCATCAACGACCATGACGAGGTTAGAATTTATGGAAGTTTGTGGCTCTTGTCTCGCAACTTTAGCCAAACTCTTTCCTATATCACCTCGGGAGGTTGTTCCTTTCTCCGGCCTACTCCTTTTAGGACCCTATCTACCACAACAAGAAAAATATGGTAATGGAAAGAATACACAAGCATATGCATCAAAGATCATTTAAAAAAAATATTATTCCTAAACACCCAAATATGGAAAATCATGTCGTCTCAAACAAGGATTATAAACTTCCCCACACACTTAGTTTAACACAAAAACATGCATATATCCCCCATATTTCCATAAAAATCAAGCATTTTGAATTTCAAACCTTCCCACATATAAAACAATTATGCTAAAAAAAACAGGTAAACACAAAGTTTGAAGAGTTACTGGAAATTGGAGGCTAAGAGATGAAAATCACACAAGAAGAAGTTGAGAGTGCTCTCCCTTCAGAGAAAATACCAAAATTTTGAATTCCTCAAATTGCGAAATGAGGGTGGATGTTTTTTAAGTACTTGTAGTGGGTTAAATGGCCTTTATAGATGGGAGAAGGTACTTTGAATTCATATTCAGATAATCAAAGATCTTCTAAAAGTGGGTTGTTTAGGAGAGAGATGTAAAAGCAGGTAGTAATGGTTTAGGAAAAAATAGAAACTTTTTGGAGGGGTTAATGCTTGGTGTAGTATCACTGATATTGACCAACTTAGGGGAGAAGGAATCTACAGAATTAATGGGGTAGAACTATTTGTTTTGAGGGGGAAATGAGTTTTGTCAAAATTATGCAATTCTGCCTATTTACAATTTTTCCCTTACTGGAACGAGGCATGGCATGGTCGTGCCATATAAAGGCCTCGTACCGATTCATCTAACACAGACCTTGTACCTTACATGACTTGTGCTCCCTAGCTCCTTCATTTTTCTAACACTTGTTCATCCAAATCCTATTTCCTTATAACTACAAACATGAAATTTGATCTTAGACTCGACAATCAATCAAAATCCCGCACAAAATCCTTTGTCACGCAAACAAAACATGCAGGAAAAAATGCTAAAAACATTTTTAAAAAATAAGGAAAAATACCGTATATTTATTGTCGCCCCTACGACTTATTCTTCATGCATTCTAATAAAAATGAACCTACCATTGGGTCTCCGGAGTCACCATCTGCGACTCCACCCATGATGAAATATTTTTGGAGAGGCCTCCACAAAGTGTTACCCTTACCTTTATGCTCTTTGTTCACAATAGTGAGTGTATGTCCATCCTTAGCTAATGTAGACTCCTTATCCATTTCCTCGGGTTTATGAGATGGCCTATGAGATGTAAAATACTCTCTACTCTCCACTAATAGCTTCAAGTCAGTGAGCAGAGAAAAGAAATCCATAATATAAAAATCATCACCAAACAAATGCATGGCATAGGTGTCAACAACATTATCACACAGTCAAAGCTCAAAGCACTCTTTATCTCATTATCTAGGCACTTATCTTCATCCATCATGTAAGACTCATCACATTGAACAAATTTATTACACAAATCTATGCTATTGCATACAAGAAAAGAAATAGGTGGTTCATGCTTAGACTTGTAAATTTTAAAACCAACATTTTCAACGTTATCCTCTAGGGTTAGTGTTCCCAAATGTACATCTATTTTGGTCCTTACTATTTTAAAGAATGGTCGCCCCAATAAAATTGGGGGTAAACATCCATCGTGCAATACATTAAGGACATAGAAATCCACCGAAAACACTAGCTTACCCACCTTAACCATAACATCCTTAACTACTACCCCTAGGGCTAGCTTGGGAATGATCAACTAGTTGGACAATAATCCTAGTGTCCCTAACTTCACCTATGTCAAGATTCTTAAATAGGCTAAATGGAATAACATTGATAGAGGCACCTAAGTCAATCATAACATTTTTCACCAATTTACCATTTAGAGAAATAGGGATTGAAAACATTATGGATAAGATTGATAGAGGAACCTATTGGCCTGACTTAAGTTGTATGTTGAATGGTAGGTATGGATCCAGTCGAGCGTAAGATTGATAGATCATTTATCCCTGATGATGAACCTGAAGAGATGGAGAATATATTCGTCCCTCCAAGTAACACTGGTGCTGATGGTATCTCACAGGAGAACCTCACTCAGGAAAACTCCCAATTAACGCAAATTGAAGACAGGTTACCAGAAGATAAAGAGGTACCTGTAATTCAGGCTAGTGCTGCTGCTTAAGAAAAAAATTTAAAAAGAGAGAACGAACAAGAGTGGTGGCTCATCTATTGCATTGGATCCTTCAGAGAAAAAGGGTCGTACAAGTAATTCCTGTTCTAAGCCTCTACCACGAAACGGTAATTTGTTAGCAGAAGGGACTGTTATTGCCACTTTTTCCAAACTTCTTTTGCACAAGTCGATGGTAGCGGTATGTTCGTTATAGTTTTCAAATGATTTTTTCCTATATTAGTACGTTTTCATTGCTATATCCAATTGTTATATTTGTTTGTCTTTTTTTCGGACGTCATAAGATTGGTGAGAGTCTAAGGCTCGTTTGTGAATGAGTTACAAAATTTTCCAAGAAGGAGGGTTCACGGTTGAAGAAGCAATAAGTTAGGGAGAAGGCAATGCTATGAAGATCTCACTTGAATCTACAGAGAAACGTGCAAAGGTGCTGAAGACGAAGGCATTAAGTACCACTTTGAGTTGGAGGAGATGAAAACTAAGAGCCCTACTTCGCCCAGTTATCCTCAAGTTCTCGTTGACCATCTTTTGAAGACGAAGTCCTTCTTCAACCTTTTTGAAGAAGTTTTTTTTTCTCTAAATGTTGGTTGGTGCAAAGTTTCGGCGAAGCTGCAGAACATGAACCCTGCTCTGAAGGGAAAGAAATTACCTCCACTGGCTAAGTGTGAGGATATTAGGGCAGCAAAAGAGTGTGCTTAATACTTAATTTATTAGTAAATTTTTTGATAGTGGATATCCTTATGCCCTGTTATCGTATCTCGCTAGTCTTCCCTCTTTGCCTTATATTTCTGAGCTGCAAGGTTGCTAAGTTGATTATCTTGATAGCTTTCCATTATCTTCTCTTAACCCTGAGCTATCTTCTAATCTGGAGGTGAATGCAATTGTGGATGATTATGCTCAAATGAGAACAGAGAGGATTCTATTTTCGTTATCCAGCACGCGTCTGCTTCTTCTTCTAATGTTAGTTAATTGTAGATTTATGGCTTAATTAAGACCATTCGAGTTTATTTCTGTAACACATAATGATAATTTTAATGTATATATGAACTATATGTACTGCCTTCGATGTGAGTTTGATATGCGAACTCTAATTTTGTATTTTCCCCTCATATTTATTCATTTGCAGGGATTTGATATTTTGATCAATAGTAAGTTTTTTTTATCTTCCTGATATGTTGGGTTCTAGTGCTTGCTCTGAGCGAATCCCCAGTTTTTAGATTCCAATTTGTGCCACCCTATTAGTCTGGTTGATACGACTACTTCCATATCCAAGGAATATTTTGAATAGCTTTATGGTGATCGTTTTTCAAGTGTTGGGAGTTCTGTTGTGAAATCTATTCCATTATGGCTAGGATAGTATGTCCCTACTTCTTCATCATCTCCATCCCCTTCTACAAGTTATCCTTGTAGTAAATTTCTACTCGACGGTTATAATATTGAATCCCTGGACAATGATATTTTTTGCAGCTTAGTTGATCTTGAATATGTTGTTATGTATGTGCGTACGCTCAACCTTCCTTGTAACATTCATGAGTGGGATCTATCATTGGGCATCTCAAATAGATGCTACTGAGCATCAATAGTATGGAGCTTGGATGGAAAAAGACCATAATCAAATCACAAGACTAAATTCACGAATTGAAAGGCTTCCTCCAAACATAATGACCTTATTCAGCGACAACAGTTATGCTTGGTTCAAATGATTGGTCAGAAAGAAGCAAATAATTTTGCTACAAATAAAGCACGCGAGGATCATCACAAGGCCATAATCATAGATAAGAAGTGTTCTCATATTGACCAACTATTGGATCACCTGAAGAAGAATCGGGATGAATGCGATCATCTTTCTACATATTCGGCAGGGTGGTAGAGCAGGTTTGATGAAAATTTCATTGTGAAAACCCACTTCCGTAGTGAGAACGATCACCTTCATGTTGAGTGTGACCACATTGACTCATGTGGGCATCATCTTGAACAAGTTTGTGTTGACTACAAAGATAAACTCAAGGCCCTTTCTGCAGAGCCCCGTGATTCCACTAGCCATGGGGATCTAACTATGAATATTTTCAGGCAAGGGATTAATTTATCTGAGTATATTTGGTCATATAATCTTCAACTATAGGAGGAGATATATAAGCTGGAGGATTTGAATGAAAGTTATCAAGAAATTGTGGACGCCATGAGTATACAACTTGATAGCAAAGAGTTCGGTCCTACAACTGACATTAAAGAATACTATGCAAAGTTTCTTGATCGTATGGAACAAAGCGGCCAAACCGGCCACCCTGCTTGCTTGTATGTGAAGTGGAGTTACAATCATATTTTATCGGAGGAATATCAAGCTGAGCAGTATCACTAGACTATGGACGTGATGAGTTATCGCCTTGATCTTGAGATGTACGAGCCAATTGAAGATTGAAAGGTCTATTATGAACAACAATTGGCAAGGATGCAGTAGTTGGGCCAGAGAACCAATCCCACTTATATGCATCTGAATTTGTTTATTTCTAGTACATTGGAGGCTGAGAAGTAGGGTAGTGCTAATAGAAATGATGTACCTTAGGTTTCTAAGTTGTGGGAAGGTTGTCGAGGCTTTGTATCTCTGTCTTTTTGTATTAGGCTTTTATTTTTAATTGTATATGTTTAAGTCGGATTCCTTTTCTATCTTTTGAGTGAAGGGTGTATCCACTATGCACTTGGAGTGGATTGGCCTTGTATATTGTGAAGTCGTGGGTGATATTCTTGCGGGATTGGTTGGTGGGGGCATTTCCCTTATTTTGTGAAGCAGCAGATAATGTTCTTGTTAAAGTCGCAGGGTGGGGCATTTGCCTTAATTTTGTGAATCCGCGGGTGATTTTCCCCTGAAGTCACGTGGTGGAGCATTTGACCTTATATTTCAAAGTCGTAGGTGACTTTCCTGCTTAAGTTGTGAGGTGAACGTGTGCCCTTATTTTGTGAAGCCATAAATGATTTGTCTGCTTAAGGCGTGAGGTGGGGTATTTGCCCTTATTGTACAAAAGTGCAGGTGATTTGCCTGCCTAAGTCGAGTGGTGTTGTGGTTCCTCTTATTTTTCCAAGCTGTAGGTGATTTGCTAGCCTAAGTCAGGGGGTGGGGCTTTTTTTCTTATTTTCAAAGTCTCAAGTGACTTTTTTCCTTAAGTAGTGGGGTGGGGTGTTTGCTCTTGTTTTATGACTCCACAAATGATTTTCCTGCTTAATTTGTGGGCTGAGAAAATTGCCCTTATTTTGAGAAGCTGCAAGTGTTTTTCCTGCTTAAGTCGAAAGGTGGAGCGTTTGCCATTGTTTGCGTACGTGCTAAATTTCCCTTGGAATTTTTATTTTTCTATGTAGATCTATGATCATTTCATGTATGGAATGAGGAAAGCATCGAAACTACCGATGATATCGAGGCTTATGTACAATACGTTCATGTAGGAACCCTAGATTTACACATGGTACTTTCTAAGGTTGGTTACGTACCACGTATATGAAAAAATGTGCTTGTCTATCCATACCAAGGAGTAGGTGTTGGACTTGTGTGCTTCTGTGATTTTGTACGGACCTTCCCGGAATGGGCATAGCTTCCATGTCTTTTAGGATAGGCTAGCTTCTTTTTTTTGCCGTAGACAAGGTCTGCCACTTTAAAAGTTGTTATGCGAACTCCGTCATTGTACAAGTTTGCTATTTTCTACTTGTACTTTGCCCCTGATGTTTACGATCAATTGTCCTTCGCTCATCGGGGATGTCTAGGTTTTCTCCTGTGTACTCTTGATTGCTAGCCTCATCACAGTTAATGGTTCTTGGGCTAGGGATGTTTACCTCTGCTAGGATGATTTCTTTATGCCCATGTACGAAACATAGACATCCTCGACACAGGTGATTTTCCTATTTAAGTCGCGCGGTGAGTATTTTCCCTTATTTTGTGAACCTGCTGGTGATTTGCTGCTTAAGTCGATAGGCCCCAGTTTGCCCTTATTTTACAAATTCGTAGGTGATTTTCCTGCCTATATCGAGGGGTGGGAAATTTGCCCTTATTTTTCTAAGTCACGGGTCATTTTTCTGCACAAGTCACGGGGTCGGGTGTTTGCCCTTATTTTGTGACTCCACAGGTGATTTTCCTACTTAAGTTGCGGGGTGGGCATTTGCCTTTATTTTTCAAAGCCCTAAGTAGTTTTGTTTCTTAAGTAGAAGGGTGGGGCATTTTCCATTGTTTGCGTACGTGCTACATTTTCCTTTGGATTTTTTTCCAGCTTTCTATGTACATCTATGATAATATTATGTATGGAATGTGGAAATCATGCCTATCAATGATATCTAGGCCTATGTAGAATACGTCCATGTAGCAACTCTAGGTTTACACATGGTATTTCCTAAGGTTAGTTACGTACCACATATTTGGAATAGGTGTCTCGTCTATCCTTGCTAAGGAATAAGTGTTGGACTTGTGTGCTTCTGTAATTTTGTACAGACCTTCCCAGAATGGGCATAGCTTCCATGTCATTTCAGATAGGCTAGCTTCATTTTTTTTTTGCAAAAGACAAGGTCTCCCACTTTGAAAGCGGTTGTGCAAACTTTTTCATTATACAACTTTGCTATTTTCTACTTGTACTTGGCCCCCAGTGTTTACAATTTTGCTTCACTCGTTGAGGATGTCTAGGTTTTCTCTCATGTTCTCTTGATTGCTGGCCTCATCATAGTTGATGGTTCTTGGGCTAGGAATGCCTACCTCCATTGGTATGATTGCTCTATGCATGTATACCAAACAGAAAGGTAATTCTTATGTTGGTGTTCTTAATTTGGTTATGTATGTCCACAATACAGTTTGGTAGTTTGTCCATCCATTCCACTTACTTTCATTCCATCCATTTTTGGATTCCTTGGATGATGGTCTTGTTCAAGACCTCGACTTGGCCGTTGGCCTGCGGTGTGCTAATGAGGTGAAATTCTGGGTGATATTTAAGTGCTTACACCAATTTTTGAATGCTCTGCTTGTCAGTTTGCCCCATGTTCGAGATAATTGTCTTCGGTATACCAAATGTTTTTAATGCATCTCGTGGGTTAATTCTCCCACAAAGCAATGACCCTGCGGTATGCGGGACAATCAACAAATTTTATGTGGCATTAACCATCCTCAACTTGTCATCACAAATTCTTTCAAAGAAGTAATAGACAAAGTCCCCGTCCTTGAAAGCATGATAGTGGAAACTCGTGAGAAACCTCTTCAACCACTCCATATATTTGTAGAGAGTCTCGTTGGAAAACTTGGAGATGTTGGACAATTGTTTCTTAAGTCAGGTAGATTTGGAAACAGAGAAGAATTTCTCGAGGAACCTCCTATTCATGCTCATCCATGATGTGATGCACCCGACAAATAAATACTACAACCAATCAATCTTCGCATCTCGGCGACTTCATATTGGTTCATACAAGGTGGAATTCCAACAAGTGCTTGTTCAGATTTTCATCGGCCATACCGTGGAATATCGGTAGGTAATGGATCATTCCCTTCTTAAGCTCACAAGTGATTTTTTTGTGTAAGTGGAGGGTAAATGATGCATAGGGGTGGATTATCAAAATTAGGAGTCATCAACTCCCTAACCGTTATGTTGTCTTCCAACATTCTCAACCTCTTAAACAATTGGCTACCTTGGAATCATTTCGTTCACCCATATCCTTCTCCTTCTCCGTTTAACTATGTTTTTTTAGTAAGTAGTGAAAAGTCCATAATTTTGTAGTATGGGTTTGTACTATAAACAAGGAACGATACAATACTCATCCTTAAAAAACATCAGCAAACAAAATTAGAATGATTAAAGAAAACCTAAAAAATTAAAATCTACACAAAAACAAACAAATAAACAAAATGATAGCTAACAAGAAGAAAAATCTAGTATCCTGGGCAATGGTCCCAAAATTTGACTCTCACCATCGGGGTTGTTCTTTCATACAAAGGTTTACTCGCAGGCGCTGAGAGAATCATAGATAAGAATTTATAGTGTATCTCGTGTACTAATTTCTAACTACAATAGCGTAACTTGTGGTAAGTTAAGGTCACATACATAAAGACACCATTACCTAAGAGTTAGCCAAACATAACCCACAATCAGGCGTCACCCCAATCGTTTGTAAAAAATAACTAGTACTAACAAACATGAAAGGGGTTTCACTAGTGGAAATTCTCTATTAAAGGCAGTTATATCGGACCAGAGAAGGTATTTTTCAAGATCCTTCTCTGTCTCTTCCTTTGATTGAAATTGATCAAAGGCGATCCAAAAACCTCCTTTTATTAGGGTTAAAAATAGGTTCCCAACTCGAAACCTATTTCTGATGTCTCAAAAAATAGCTGCCGAAAACCAATTAGTTTCCTGCATCAAAGAAAACCAGATCTGGAAAAAACTCAACAAAAACAACATAAAAAACTATACATAATAGAGTTGAAACAATACAGAATAAATTAGTTTGATCTCAGCCTAGGTGGAGACATTCAATAGCGCAACGCAGTGAGTGGCACATCGATGAGAGAAACCCTAATGGCGTGGACACAAGCGAAGCAGAGGCAAGAAAAACCCTAGAGGCGAAAGCAATGTGGAGGTGAGCGGTGGAAGAGCTTAGGCGGTGGGGTAGAGGTGGTGGAACCGAGGCGGATAGTGGGCAGCGGCGGAGGTAAGGGTAGAGGGTGGCGTGAGGGCGGGGTGGTGATTCGAACCTAAATGCATGCGTTAATAAATGCATTTGACACATTTTTTATTACATTTTTGTTGGTGGATTGCTAGTTTTAGTTTGATTAACATTACAAAGGGTTTAGATTACCGTTGTTGGTTTTCTTATCTAAATCCCTAGTTTTGTGGACTTAAATGAATCTAATGGACACTATGTCCTCACAAGAACCTATATTTTCTTTTGTGAGCTTATTGATAGGTTGCTCTTTGCACTTCAGCATAGTTTATAGAAAGCCATGCACAACGGTTGTAGTAGATGTTAGAAGGCCATCTGCAAGGGTTATAGTAAATATTAGAAGGTTATATGCAAGGGTGGCAATAGACAGAAGGCCACAAGTCAAAATGTGGAAATAGATGGAATAAAGTCGATAAGAAAAAAATAGTTTGAGTCTAACAATTGAAGAGTTGGCAAAACAGTGCTAAGCAGCCTATTCCTGAGGCCCTTGGCATGGACCGCCGGATGCAACACAACCCGTGCCGATGAAATGACCCGTGTGGCTAAGTTCGGGCATGGGTCGTACCATCTAAAACATCCCGTTCCATTCCAAAGTCAATATTTCAAAGAACAGCCCATGGGATGTGAATATTTACAGGCTTCGCCATCAGTTTGCTCTGAAATCGACTCCTAGCCAACGACCTTCAAAGATAGACATGACCTATGCCATTCAGACGAGGAAAATCATGCATCCGATCGACGGCCAGTGAAGATTCAAATGGCCCACATAGTTCAACTAATCAAGGAAGAGTCCCAGCCGATGGCCTGAGATGAATGGCACGGCTGCACACTTAGACCAGCCAAGAATAAACCCCAGCTAGTGACCTATAATGAATGACACGGGCCATGCCAAGCAACTCTAACGTGGCCCATATTCTATGGCCCTACCTGTGGCGACAACTGCTAAGTTTAAGGCTACTTTTTGGGCCCTTTTCAAGGCCTAATTCCCTACTACTATAAATAAGAGCCTATGTTAACAAGGGTTTAATTTTTGAAGTTTTGTTTCATTCTCTTAAGAGTAGGTAGAGTGAGAAATGGACTAACCCTTATTTCTATTTTATTTCTTTCTACTTGTTTTTTACCAAGGGCATTGAATCCTATGAAATACTTGGGTTCAATGCTTAGGGATTGGTGATTTACCTTGGGTATCTATATTTGCATTCATAACTTCGTAGTTCTTTTGTGAGATTCTAGATCTATATATCCTTTTATGCTTATGAAAATTATGTTGACGTGTTCTTCACATTCTTGTTAATTTCATGATTGTTACACCATGTTGGAATATACCTTAGTCTACTTTCTTGTTGGCACATTTATTGATATCTCTTGGGATATGAAACCTAGATGTTATAGGGGTAGTTATAGTCCGGGGCCGTATGGGTGTATGCATGTGGGTCATCGAGTAAAGTTACAATGACCGTACACTAGTATAGCTGGAAAGTTAGCCTGAAGGGTTACATATAGAGATAGCGTAGTAGCAAACTAGGCTTAGCGTATTTCACAACCTTAGAGTCAACGATATGTTTTCTATCCCTTTCCCTCTATAGGCCTCGGGAGAAGCATTCACAGTGGAGCGCCCGGGATGTAATCTTACGGGGAAGAATCAAATTTTCACGGTAGGTAGGATCGTTATTGCACTACTCTAATTTGGGAGGTGGTTCCAATGGAAGAATACAATAGCACCCAATGTGATAGGCATGGGGAAGTGTTGACCATCGCCCACACTACCTGGCATAAGCATTAGGATAGATTTGTATGTTTGAATTTGATTGAATCTAGGTTTAAAATACAATACCAGTCATGCTACGCAAATACTCCCTAAGTGTTAGAATTATATAGTTTGACTCTCTTGTGTTTTTTCATGCTTATAGTTGTTAGATAACCCCCCCCCTCTAACCTATTTTGAAACATTAGCTATTCCTGACATGTGGTCGGATTGATGACCTGATTGCGGCTTTTTATAGTTAATCATTAAATTCCTAGCATCTCTATGGATGATCCCAGCCTTACCACTATATACCCCAGAGGTAGTTTAGTAGTAGGAATGGGAGAAACATTATAAATCTTCTATGTTTGACCATAATATCTTCTCCGCGGATTAGTTTATCTCCCAAATGGTTGTTTATTAGTGACCATGAGGGGAAGCAAATCAAATTTTGGCGCTATTTCTAGGGACGTTAGTCAAAAAAATTAATTGTTTGCATAGCTTGTTTTTTTTATTTTGTTTTCTTTGGTTGGTTGTTAGTGTCGATCCTTTGTGATATCCAGTCCATTTACTTCTAACCATTGTACTAGTTTTACTCTTAGTTGGGTGCTTTCTAGTTTCTAGTTAATGGTACATACCCGTACCACGAACAAAGGAACTCTACACTACATAACAAAAAATTCAAGTGGTCGGAGAAGAAGGAAGAGGAGAGCTACAGAAGGGGTTCCACAAGCGCCGACCATTGCAAATAAGGAGATTGCAAATGAGGAGATTGTAGATATGGCGGAGGATAATTGCACACTTAAGGAGTTGATGGTTTCAAACTTTGAGAATCAACCCCTATGCATATTTTTCCCACCTTTGCCACTGACAATGAATCGCGAACTAAATATCGGCATGATCCAATGCCTACCTACATTCTATGGGATGGCTCGTGAAGACCCGAACAAGCACTTTTCAGAATTTCTTATTGTTTGCACCAATATGAAGCCTCCTGCAGTTTTTGAAGAAGACTACAACTTGAGATCCTTTCCTTCCTCATTGCGGGATGCAGCCAAGGATTGGTTATATTATTTTCTGCCTGGGTACATCACTTCTTGGATAAACATGAAACGAAGGTTCCTTGAAAAGTTCTTTTCGACTTCCAAGTCCGCAGGTGTAAAGAAGCAGGTGTAATGAGTCCATTGATGAATAATGGGAAAGGTTCAAGAGATTGTTCGAACGTTTCCTCTACCATCCATTCAAGGAAGGTGATTTGGTGTACTACTTCTTTGAAAGACTTTTTGACGAGGATATGAGCATGGTTAATACGACGTACAATGGCTCCATAGCCAACAAGAGTCCAAAGAATGCAATGGCATTGTTCTTGGAAATAGTCAACGGGACAAGGCAATTTGTCACCCATATTGTATGAAGCCTTTAGATGAGCCAAATCACTCTCCTAAGTTCAAAAGGCAAGTTCAAGAACTTACCATGAAAGAATTTATGAACGGGAGAGCTCAAGTCAAGGTGTGTGGCATATGTAGTCTTGATCATACTAATAGCACATGTCCGCAAGTGGTCGAAAATTTTGAAGGGGTAAAAGCGTTGGATTTCAATGGTGGAAATAGACAAAAATTTGCTAGGATGCAACAATAAGTGTTTCGGGGGAACCAAGATGGAGATAGACAAGACCCCTACGCAAATACCTTAAACCCTTGATACTGCGATCAACCCAACTTTCATCGGTGCAAGGAGACTCAAGGGTACAACCGAGGTGGACAACCTTAACCTCAATGTTACCCAAGGGGAGAAGGAACTTCCAACAACAACGACACCTAGTATAAGTCAGACAAGAAGGATATCTTGGATGTGTGAGCTCAATTGGGCAACAAGAGTGACATGTTCACAGAGCGGACAATGAGAGAAATTGAGGAGCTTTTCACTAGAGTCTTTTCAAGCATCAAGAATCTCGAAGTCTAAGTCGGAAAACTTGTCACTTTGGTGAGCCAACTTAAGGATAGATAATCAGGCAAGTTTCCTTCCCCACCCGAGGTAAATCCAAGAAATGTTAGTGCATTAAAGTTAAGCAGCGGGAATGAAGTGTTCAAGCCCGAGAAGGAAATATTGGAAGAGGATAATTTGATTGCGGAAGGCGACAAGACTAACTTTGAAGAGCATGACAAGGTTGTAGAAGAGGATCCCTCCAAACAGCTCCCCACCACCGAGGCAAGAGTGATCCCTCCACCACCCTTTCCTAGTGCTCTCAAAGGAAGGCCGAAGGTGGCAAAAAATGAGGCACAAATTTGGAAAGTCTTCGAGAAGGTCGAGGTTAGAATTTCTATCTTGGATGTGATTGATCATGTTCCCTCTTATGCATGTGCTAAAAAGAGGAATAAACTACCTAAGAAAGTAGACCAATTGAAAATATGGGAAGTAGAAACTCTAACTCATAGGAACTTGCCTAAGAAATGCGATGACCCCAGAATGTTTTTAATCCCTATTTCCTTAGGTTGTAAGATAGGGAGAAATATTGTGGTTAATTTGGGTGCATCTATAATGTGATTCATTTAGACTTTATGAGAACCTTGACATAGGTAAACCTAAGGAAACTAGGGTAACTGTTCAACTAGCCAATCATTCACAAGCTAGCCATAGAGGTATAGTTAAGGATGTTATGGTTAGAGTAGGAAATTTAGTATTTTCAACAGACTAATATATTCTTGATGTAGTTCACGATGGTGGTGCGTCCCCAATCTTATTGGGAGGTCTTTTCTAAAAACATAAAGGACTAAGATAGATGTTCATTTGGGAAAACCAACTCTAGAGGATGACATTGATAAGGTTGGATTTGAAATTTATAAGTCTAAGCACGATTCACTGATTTCCTCTCTTATGTGCAATGACATATCTCTATGTAATGAACTTGTTCAACATGATAACTCTTGCAAGATTATTGATGATGAATGCCTAAATGAGTTCCTTGATGATGATGAGAGTGATGAGCGAAACCATATCTTGAGTTTCAATTGTGATGACCATGCTGAAGATACTTATGTTATGCATGATCTTAGTGATGAAATTTAGGTTGTAGAATATTTTTCTACTCTCACTAACTTGCAGCGGTCTACGAAAAATGGTGAGGGCTTAAAATCCCCTCGACCACCTCCTAGTCCCAAATACATAGTTACGGACTCAAGATTGGCCAAGGATGGACATAATCTCTTCATGAATAGTAAAGAGAGTGAAGGTAAGGGTGACACTTTGTGGAGACCCCTCTAAAAAGATGTCATCATGGGTGGAGTCACGGATGGAGACTTTGGAGACCCAACGGTAGGTTTGTTTTAAATAGAATGCATGAAGAATAAGTTGTGTGGGAGACAATAAGTATACAATGTTTTTCCTTGATTTTCTTTGATATTCTTCTTAGTTAGAATTTGTGTGTTTTTATGTGACAACGGAATTTTGTGTGGAACTCTTGATGCTTGTTAAATCTAAGATCGAGTCTCGTGTTTTATAACTAGGATGAAATATGACTTTTTGGGTGAAAAAACTATTAGAGAAAGGAAGGAACTAGGGAAGCACGGTTCGTGTTAGATTGAGACAACATGAGTCTATGAATGGAACGACTCATGTTAGATCAAGTCAGCATGAGGCTATGAATGCCACGGATCGTGTTATGCTGAGGATGGGGCAAAAAATGTAGACTTTCACAATTTCAAATTCTTATCCAAAATATGCATTTTTTACCCATTAATTTAGCAGATCTTTTATTCCCTGTAACTATTGATGTAAATATTACTATACTAAGCATCACCACCTTCCTTAGGAATTAATTAAGTGAAACTTTTGTCCCCTAAAGTTTCTATTTTTACCCAGGCCATCCCTATCTCCTTTGTACCCCCCTTCTATACAACCATTTTTACAGGAGCATGGATTTTATGAAATTAAGGTTCATAGTAAATTCCCTTATCCAGAGGAATCATTTAACCCATTCAAGTCCCTCAAAAATACTCACTCTAACTTCACTTTGGAGAAAATAAAAAAAATGAAGTATTTTCTCTCAAAAGTTAGCATTTTTGCTTCTTATTGTGTGGAATTTTAAGCTCTTGCCTTCAAACTACTAGTAATAATTTGAACCTTGTGTCTACTTGCTTTCCTTAGCATGATTGTGGTGTGATGAGAAGCATTAATTTCAAAAATAAATTGGGGTGGATTAGGAAAATATGTGGGTTATATGAATGTTCTTGAATTGAACTAAGTGTGGGGGGAAAGTATGATCTTTGTGTTGAGATGATCACTTGTAGAGGATGGCCTATTGAAGGTAGTTATATCGGACCGGAGAAGTCACTTTGTAGGTGACTTCTCTAGTAGTGACTTTGAACGGCATCGATCAAAGTCACATTGAGGAACCGCCTTTAAATGTGATGGAATAACCGCCTTCCATCAGTTTTGAGATTGAAAATAGAGTTCAGAATGAAGCGTATATCGTTGTGTGTGAAAATGTGGTTCGAAGTTCAAAATATGAACGAGGTTACTCTGTCGGATGCAATTTTTGGCATTTGCATTCAGTTAATGGTCGGATTAATTGTCTGATCCGCTACTATTTTTGGACGCTTGAAATGCTTAAAAGGGAATTTGTAGTTCTTTCATTAGGTCCATATTCTAACCCAATTCTGAATTCAAAACTCAAAATTGGCACTGTACATGATTTACATACATGAACTTGGGACATGGATCCTCATTCAGAAATTGTTTGGGGAAAGATGGAAAATCAGAAATTACCAATATCTTAAACCCGACCTTAGAAAATCCTCAAATAACATCTCTTGTAGAAATCTAGCCAATTCTATTCCACAAAATAAATGTCATCGTCATTCTAGCTAACTAACAAAAATCTATAAATTATGCTAACAAAGCAACAATAAATCGATAAGAGCAAATTATATTCCACACATTATGAGCCATTCATCTATGCATACTATAAATTAGATCCCATACGATTCTAAACCATGGTTGCACTTCCAACAGATGCTAGCCGAGCGTTCACTAAATACGTCACCAATCAATTTGTTGTGACGTTGATATCATCGTGTGAGTACGGCTTGTTGTTGACTTGAAAATCTGTTTGTATGATAATAAGACAATGAAAACCCCCTCCCCAACTTATTCAATGAAATGAAAAAATGTGGCGTGAAACTTACTTTGTCATTTTCTAAGCAATCCACTCGGGCTTGTTGAATCGACACAGTGGCATATAGCATTATGTAATACTCACATTCCCATGCTTGTGCTTGTTTTTTGTACTATTTGAAAGCATTGTAAGTAGTCATAAATCTTAACAATATAGAGTACCTGTAAATGACACTGTGTGAGTTTTCAAACCTTGATTTCTACAACGTCCAAATACGTATTAGTTGACTCAGCAGTGTTAGTCACCGAGGTACCCAAAATCTTCATAAATGTGTCTGAGGGTACAAAATGCAACGTATCCATAAAAAAATATTTCTTTTCCGGGACTATAAAAACTAATCTCCAATGGTCCTTGAATGAAAATTCAATATTAAAATGATTGATGCAAATAAGTCCACTAATTAAATTGAGTATGCATGTAACCATCACCGCTCAATGTATGGTGCAATGTATCTTTTTTATCTTTCCTGCTAAGAATCTTGTGGATATAGGCAATCCTTTCATCAATTATGAAACCGATTTCTTAAGTCATCACGGGGCAAAAATAGGCTACCCACCCCTTTGGATTTTGATAGGAAATTTAATACATATACCTCCAAAGTAATATTGAGAACATTAATTACATACATTACTTATTACTACCAAAAATATGAATGTCAATGATTGAAAAATACACTCACACTATGTAGACGGATATTTTGGTTTGGTTTACTTGATCACACCTCCAAAGGTCCTCGAACTCAGTCCATGAGGTGATGGTATTTCGCTTTGCACAAAAAACACTCATATCCAAAAAATAAGTATGTCGAGTTACGGGAGTGTGCGGAAAACCAATCGAACAACATCCTAACAAATTGAGGAGAGCTCTTATTCAATTCCTCCTGGGTGATCAAAGGTTTAATATTCTTTGGTGTGTACCACTGGTTTAAGGGTCTTTAGGGGTGCCTCTTTCAAATGATTATCCGTTGTTGGGTCGGCATAAATGAGGCGATGAGGCCAAAGAAGAAATATTCCGCATGGGAGACCGTTGACGTGCCTCTCAAAGATAGTATTTATATGCCCTAATTGCGGCTATACTACTAGAAAGTAGATAGTGGCAAGTCGGGGT
>JAULKK010042123.1:2161-19007 GCA_032355705.1 Rubia peregrina
TTAGTGGTATCTTTGGTAAAGTAAGCTAGCTTTGCACATGAATTTTTAATACTTCACCTTTTGACTTTGTATGATGTTGGTTTAGATTACTTTAGTTTTTTGGGATACGAGAGTGAGAGATTCTTATGTCTTGGGGGCTAGGTAGTCTAGGAATAAAATGTTGTGTGTTTTGGAAAAACCTTTGCATACTATTGTACTCTTAGATCTTTGCTTGTTCTTGTTTACTCAAGGATGAGTAAAGGTTTAAGTGTGGGGAATTTGATGAGATGTCAAATGCACGTACTTTCCGAAGCATTTAACATCTCTTTTATTATATTTTGCATGGTAGATTTCTAGATTTAGGTAGGTTTACATTGTAAGGGGTTTAGATGACCGTTTGCGGTTTTCGTATCTAAATTCCTTATTTTGTAGCCAACTTTAGGTCTAATAGATTTTCCCCTACGAGCGTCTAGCTAAGTTTTTGTACGCATTACTTGTAGATTGCTCGCAGGTACTTCAGACTGTATTTAGAAGGCCATTCGTAGGAATGGTAGTAGATTGTAGAAGGCCATTCGTAAGGATGGTAGAAGATTGAAGGCCACAAGCCAAAAACATTGTAGTAGATAGATCCACCGAAGAAAATGAGCAAAGTTTGGAACATTTAAAAAAATGGCACATCCCATGTACATTTTCACGGCCCGTGCCATGCCCCCTACCAAGAATCTAATGGTAAGACCATGGGTCATGCAATCCTGCACAGCCCGCACACTCAGAAGAAATGAACTAAGTGTCCAGGCCACAAGATATGCAATCTTGCACATCCAGCACACTTAGAAGACGGGGCACATTCTCCAAATGGCGAGATGTGCTGATTTACACGTCCAACATGCTAAGAACAACTTAGGAACACTTCCAATTGGTGTCCTGCGTGCTTTGGCATGAGATGCTTTGGGCGGGACGTGCATTATTGCACGGCCCGTGCCAGCATGGGTGCTAGGGTTTCATAACTTTTTGGGCCTTTCTTGGGCCCAATCCTACCTACTATATAAGCCACCTTAGTCTTCTAGGATTCAACAACCTCATTAGTATTATTCTAGTAGTAGCTAGGAAGAATAAGGCTATCTCCTCTTTTCATTTATTTCTCTAGGTTTTTCCTTATAGCATTAAATCCAATAATTGCTTTTGATTTAATATCTCTAGAGTAGATGTTTTCTTGGGGTAAAATTTGTATTCATGACATGATTTTGACTTTGTGATATTGTAGATTACCTTATCTATATATGTCTAATGAATATTTGTGCTTGATTTGAAGTTTACATTCTTGTAAGACTTATGTCATGTTATACTTTATGATGTATCCATAAATTTATGCATAGTATAATATCGAGCTAGGATAAAATGCTTCCTTGGGAGTGTTAGATTAGGGCAACTATAGGCTCGAGAGTACTGGGGATGAGCCTTGTGACGTTTAATGGTACCATCAGACTTGAACTTGGTATGCTACACCCATTTATACTCGACAACAGTGTTATCCAGAGGAAGTGAAGCCATTATCCAAGTTTCATTACGTTCAAGGGAGCGAAGCTCATCCACCGAAGCATCACGCTAATGAGCATACTTTGATACCTCATAATGAGTGGTAGGATCTGCACTAGAAGTTATCGCACCCAAAAATTTAGAATGCGAAATAAAATTTTTTTATTGGAATTTACATAATTATTTAACGGATAGAGAACACTTGAGGATAGTGATGGCGTAAAAAAACATAGAACAGTGGGGGGAGGTTAGCATTCGTAATGGAGAAGACATCGTCATTCAGATAAACAAGAGATTGATGAGAGCTCAGATGACTCAGGTTGAGTAGAAACCTTATTGGTTGTGGCAGTTAGTGGTTGAGGAACCGTGAGAATGACATTTGGTGACAGAGCAATCATAGCAGGTGGTGGGATAGGAGCCATTGTAGTAATGCTGCAATATAAGGTGATGCCAGAAGTGGAGCCATGGTCGCAGATTATTATCTAACGTTTGTGACTGACTGCAACTTGGCTGCATTGCTAGTCGGCTCTATTGGCTGTGGCGGCGCAGGGATGGAGCTTGGCATTGGTGATTCATCGAACCAAGTATATATTTGTGATTGTGTTGTCTGAGCAGAAATAGAGGGCACAAGAAATGAAAAGTGGTCTTTATAAATATCAGCATCACGACTATTGAAGAAGATGTGTGATTCCAAAGCACATAGGCGATAGCCTTCCTTTCAAGCTGGATAGCCAAGGAAAATTCATTGCCGACTCTTTGGAGAAAAAATGTCACAGAATCTGGGAATGTGAGAGGCAAAGCACATGCATCCAAGGACACAAAGAAGCTTATAGTTTAAAGTACGTGCATGAAGAAGCTCAAATGGTGTGCAACCATTGAGGTGCTTTGTCAGAGTCTTGTTGATAAAAAATGCAGCAATGAGAGCTCATCCTCCTCAAAATTCAATAAACGGATTGGCCTTAAAGCGCAAAGCCCAAGAAATATTTAACAGATGGTGATGCTTGTGCTCAACACAGCCATTCTGTTGTAGTGTGTCAACCATAAAAGTCTCAAACAATATGTTAGATTCAGAAAAATATTAGGGGTTAGACACTCACATTTATCCGGGTGTCATCCTCTTAAGTTTTTTAATGCTCCTCCAAATTTTTTTTTCTACCAATAGGTGAGGCTTATTGCTAATACAATAGAAGAAGGAATAGAAGAAAGCTAAAGAAACTAATTCATTTCTTGTTGGATTGTAATATTATATTTGTTGTATGATTTTATCCTTTGTACTCACTATAAACACCAATACATACAACTTCAATGATTATGGGGTTTACATTCGATCATGGCATCAGACAAGTTCCTCCAAATCCTGTTCTTTTCTTCCAAAATTCCAAGTTGCCCGTCACGCCTTTTACCTCGCTCTGCACCGGCCTGATCGTCGCCCACGTCCTTGTCGATTGGGTCACTCCACTGCCAGACATCTTTCATGATTGTTCGCCCTCTTTTACCAATGATCTCCATTATTGGTGTCATAGCGATCTTTTAGTTCACTTCGTTGGTCTATAAGATCTCTATCAAGCTAGATGGATCAAATTAATTACATGAGTTGGCATGAGCAGGTTTCCTAGCATCCTTTCATTTTCTTGGTTTTGTTAATGACTGAATCCCCGTCCTGTTGATTGTTCATCAGCCTCATCCTTGTCCTCTTCAAAAACCCTAGCAAATCCACAGCAACCAACACTGCTCTGTCCACTGGAGCTAGTGCCTGGCGTAAGGCAAATCAGTAAATCAAGACCTTGTTTTACTCTCTTTTCACTACCACTTCCATGTCTGTTGTGGTTTGTTCTGAAACATCAGCAAAGGTTTGGAAGACCTTGCCTTCTACTTAACAAAAAAAAGCTCACACACGTGTAAGCTTTATATTTTGGATAGTTTGATGTCTTTGTAGTATGATGATATGTATGTGCATGATTATTATGAACGCTACAAGATTCTCTTGGATGATTTGAATACCATGGGTCAATCTCTGCTTGTTGATCAAAAGATTTTGTGCTTCCTTCGAGATTTGAGTATACTTTCACTAAGTTTGCTACTGCTCATATGAATATTGATCCTTCTCTGGGATTGTTCGATGTGGTGGCCAAGGCTCAATGTCACGAATTCTTGTTAAGGACTCGCACTACGTACTAACTCAGCATCCCTGTAGCAGCCTTCTCGATGTCCCAGCAGTCCACCAACGCTCCTCACCTTAGGCACCCTCAACCAGCACACAAAGGTAATCAATGGTGTGATCGTGGCTGCAATAACCCTTCTCCATATGTCGGATGTGGCTCGTTCTCTAAGTACCAATTGTGCCATCACCCCAGTCACCTTGGCGCCTCTTGTTGGAAGCTTTCACTTGTGTCTCGTGATGACATTACAAATTCAGCGTATGCATATCAGTCTGGCATATAGCAACATGTCAATATTGTCCCTGATCGGTATACAAATTCTAGAGCTACCAATAATTTCAAATCTACTTAATCTAATCTTGATGGAGCTGCTCCTTATTACGGTATTTTCCATATTTATTTTTGTTGCAATTTTGCTCTTAATATTTCTCACCTTGATGTCTTGGTTGTGCCTCATATTACTAAGAATTTTATGTCTACTAGTAAACTGACTCGGGGTTAAAATACAATTGTTATTTTGATGATCATTCTTTCACTATTCAGAGCAAGGTTACCATGGAGCTCATTGGCTGAGGATGCCGCGAGAGGAGTCTCTACGTATTGGACTATGGTGGTGTTGCCTTAGTTTCTTTTGCCAATTTCAATAAAACCAAAGCTTCATTTAAGTTTTGACACAGTCATTTAGGTCATGTTCCTCACGATGTTATTTCTTTTTTATATAGAAATGGTTGTTTATCTCTTACTAGTTTGCTTCCTAATTCACCGTTGTGTTCTTCTTGTGAATGGATAAAGGAAAGTGTTTTCTTTTAGTGATAATGTTAAACTCGCACCACACACTTGATTTAGTTAATTCTCATCGTTGGGGACCCTCTCCCATTGTTTCTCGGACTGGTTATTCTTATTATGTTATATTTTTTTATGGTCATTCTCGCTTCACTTGGTTGTATCCTCTATGATGAAAGTATTATCAAGGTTTTCTAGAGTGATGTCGGGACAGAGTTTATGAACTCTCACATGTAATCTCATTTTGTAGCACAGGGAACTCAACACCAGCTTTCATGCCTCTACACACTCAAGCAACATGGTCGAGCTGAGCAGAAGCATCGTCACACCACGAAAAATGGGGCTCTCTATGATTTCCATTTCGGTTTGAATCATTCATTTTTAGTGTGATGTTTTTCTTGGGGATGCCTATACTATCAAATGGTTGCTTACTCCAGCGCTATCTGGTAAATATCCATTATTTATACCTTTTGGCACTACTCCTGACTACTCCAATTTTCATCCTTTTGGTTGTAAGATTTTTTCATATTTGTGCCTCTATGTTCCTCAGAAGTAGGTGCCACATAGTCTGCCATGTATTTTCTTGGGTTATAGCTCTCATTATAAGGGCTATCAGTGGTTTGATAATTTAACAAAGAAGGAGTACATTACCTATCATACTTGATCTGATAAGCATGTCTTTTTCAGCTTCTTTCCTTAGGATAGAAATTGCTCATACTTTTCTTGATTTCTTTGTTTTTTGGAGCATACTTTAGTTTCTTCAAAGGTTTTTAAGCACTCTTATTTATATTCCCAGACGATTGTCCTTGACAACAAAATTGATTAAAACCCCCTGCGGTGGACCTCCCTCTATCCACGACCGTTCCTTATTTTGGTTGTGACTATATTTTCTTGTCCGCGTCAGACGGGCCAAATCCATCAGCTCATGCACTTGCCTCATCTGCTCACGCGTCATCTTAGGAAGTCCACGTGCTACCTTCACTGGTGCACCAGTCTTCCTCAACGTCGGTGCCTCTACCAGCTGTTTCTTCTCGATCTGGCACGACAACTAATTCTTCACCACCATGTCATTTGAATATGCTTCTCAACATCCCATGAATACTCATTCGACAATTGACAGACTCGGGTAAAAGGACTATTTAGAACATGACATTATGGTATTTTAAGTGCCTTATTTGTTCAAACTGAGTCTCGTAACTATCTTAATTTTCTATTTATCATTTTTTTAAAAGAAAAAAATATTTGGCTAATCATTAGGTTAATTGCCCGATCTTTAGGGTTTCATGGAGTGGACTGATAAGACTATTATCTAGGAACTAGGGTTTCTCTCTCTACCGTGGGCAATTAAACTGTTACTATGTGTTCTTCAACTTTATTTTTCAATTTTCTGATCTGGTAT
Source organism: Rubia peregrina (assembly GCA_032355705.1). Taxonomy (NCBI): domain Eukaryota; kingdom Viridiplantae; phylum Streptophyta; class Magnoliopsida; order Gentianales; family Rubiaceae; genus Rubia; species Rubia peregrina. Next base: position 8,018 of record JAULKK010042123.1, read on the forward strand.
AAATTTAACCACCCAATGGGGAGATTGGGAGGAAGAAACAAGGAGAAATCACGCAAGACAACAATGCTAGTCAACAGAATAGAGAGCAAAAATGATGAAGGGAATGAGGAAAGTATGGGTTTGAAAAGTGTATTGATGACTAAAGGATGGAAATAGAGGAAGCGAAGGTAGTAGATGAAGAAGATATGAAGAGATTAGTGAGTGAAGAAATTTTCAAAAAAATTGAGAAGGTGAGGAGAAAATTGACCTGGCTAGAAGAAAGTGTCGCGGAGGATAAGACGAAGGAGAATACTCAGAGTTCAATTGGGGCTGTTAATGAGAAGCGAGAGAAGACCTGGAGTTTAATCGTGGCAGATATTGGGATGCAGTATTACAAAGCGGTTGAAGTTGATGGGTTAACGATGTGGGAAATAACTAAGGAAGATGTTCAGGAGAGTGTGAAATAGTGGGAGGATACGATGAACAGTAAGGTCATGGGTAGTAATCTGCCATTCAAGATGATAGAGAGATACATGTTCAGAATCCGGGGAAAGAAAATTAAAAGGTATGTCAATTGAAATTGGGAGTTTTCTTGGTAAAATGCCAAAGCAAATGTATTAGAGATAAATTGTTGGAAGCAGGGGTTATTTTCTTTCATAATAAACCTGTTATCTTGAAAGCTTGGGACCCGAAATGTGAATTAGAAGATCCAGTCACAGTGCGTATATGGATTCAATTGTCTGAATTACCTTTAGTGTATTGGAAGCCAAGGATAATTAGCAAGAATGTTAGTCATGTTGGCAAGCCAATCTACCTAGATAGGATGACAAGAGATAAGGAGAGGTTGACCTACTTTAGGGTACATATAGAGATAAAGATTAAGGATAAGCTGGCATAGAAAATGCAATTTCTGAATGAGAGAAAGGTAATCACCAGTCAAAATATAAGGTATGAATGAAGACCTGTCAAATGTTAGATCTGTGATTTGTACGGGCATTAAGATAATGAATGAGTGGAAGGAGCATGTAAAAGTTAACCAAGTATACCTGCCAGTGAAAGAGAGGAAAACTGATTTGAAGAACACAGCTGATGGGAAATATTCATAAAGGGAGACTCTATGTCAGAAGTTGAAAGGAGAACATGAAGTTACAAGGTGAAATGGGAAAAACAAGGAGAACCTGCATTTACAGGAAGGAAACAACAAAATGGTAGGTACTAGTTCAAATTTACTAGCAGATCCTCCGGACTCTGGTTCTATATGAATGACAAAATAGCATGTTGGAATATTAGGGGGGTTGAATAAATGGGAGAAACGCAGGAAGTTTGGGTACTTTTGTGTGGAGAATCATATTGGTTGTTTAGGCTTATTAGAAACAAAAATCAAAACAGAAAATCAAAAACTGTTTGGGACATGATTGGTCTAGGATGGGAAATGATAACTAGTGGAAATGTTGCAAAGGGAGGAAGGATTTGGTTATGCTGGAGAAATGATTATATGGAGGTAATGGTTATAAATATAGGGAAACAATGGATTGATGTGATCCTAAAGATGAAGGGGAGACAAAAAGAAATTTATCTAACTATAGTCAATTGATTTAACACTATTGAGAAAAGGAAAACTACGTGGGAGCATATGAGTAGCCAGAATTTGAGAAGTGATAAACCTTGGGTCATAGTGGGAGACTTCAGTGCTCCATTAGAAAAGACAGATATGTTAGGAGGGAATGTAGTTGAATAGAGGGAGGTGGTTGATTTCCAATAATTAATGGATCACTGCCAATTGGTGGAGATGAAGTCCCATGGTCAAATATTTACATGGTGTAACAGGAGGGAGGTGGGAGAAATGATTCAAAGTAAAATTGACATGGGTATTATGAATCATAAATGAACGGAAGAGTTGGATAGTGCATATTATGAAGTGAAATCTGAAAACATATCAGATCACTTTCCTCTTATACTACACTGGAAAGAAGAGGTAAAGAAAAGATACAAAAGGTTTAAGTATTTTAATATGTGAGAAATATTACCCCATTTTATTGAAATTGTCAGGAGGGCGTGGGAATGGAGTTCAACTAATATAATGAAGGATTTGGAGGCTAATTTTTTTTAAAAGGTGGAGAAACCTTTACAGGAGCTTAACAGAAGGGAGTTTGCAGGTATCACTGAAAGAGTTACAGAAGCTAAGGGAGAGTGGCTAAAGGCAGAGGAGGATTTGAACATGATTCTTGACTGTACATTAAGACAGTCAAGAAGGGCTAATAAAAGGAAGAAGAATCCTTCAACTGTCTTAATGTCTCCCTCATTTCCCCTACAAGCACAAATTTGAATCTTGCTAAATGCATTTTAGCTAATTTTTACAAGTTCGAATAAAATTTTCCCACATCGAACACACAAATGAGTAAAAGGAAATTCTAAGAATATAAAAAGCAAGACACAATGAATTAGTGTGTATGAAACTTGGACCCTTTGGAAGATTAAGTAATAAGACTCGAACAAAATATTTGATTTTTTAAAATTGAATCTACAATTTTGTGAGAATATTGTCCAGTGGTCAACAAAGGTTATGCGAAAGTCTTGCGAGAAAGATTCTGAGAAGTACTTGTGAATCCCTTTTGAAGGAAAACCATAAAACATCAACTACAACCAGTGGCGAAGCCAGAATTATAAAATGGTGGGTCATTATTTAATATTAAATAATATAACAAATGATAAATAATGTTATAATAAAGTCATACCACTAATTTATTAAATTTGATCACGCCGAGTTTTCATATGTTAGTAATTAAAAACTCTAATGTTAGCAAAATGATAATTTTCAAGTTAATAGTCAGCATCATAATCACAAGTGAAACAAGTCCAAAAAAAAGTTACACAAGAATTGCAACTAATGTTTTATATACCTGCATTATGGAAGAAATAATCACTTACATAAGAATATCAAACTACAAGTCCCCTTAACATGAACAAATTTAGGCTAAAACGAAGGCACAAATTTTTCTCAACAAGCTGCAAAAAATGAGATAAATTTAGGCTAAAACTAAGGCATAGATAACACAAATAACGATAGATATATAATTATGTATGGATAAGAAATTACTTCAAAAAATGTGAAACTTTTCTTCTACTTTCAAAAAATTAAAATGAAGGAAATACAGGGGAAAACACAAAGAGCACAGAAAGTACCGTGTTTTTTTGAAAAAAAAATTATCAGGCAAAATGGCGAATGAAAAATAAAGAAAACAAGTCAAATTATGCATTGGGGAAAACAGATAGAGCAGGCCAGGGGAAAAAATAAAAAAGAGTGAGCATTGGGAAAACAGAGAAAGCAATGCTTCATGCTTGTGAGAAAAAAAAAGAAGAGCATGGCCAGGGAAAGTTCTCGTAGGACCAAGGCGGTGGATTTGTAATTTACTACCATTTCAAATCTACTCCAAAAATCAGTCATAAATATTTTACACATAGTCACACACTGCTTTAGTAACTTCACACGTTTTCTCCACTTTCCCTAACCCTTCTCTCCCACCGCACCCACTCCTCTTTTTATACTCCCATGTTTCTTCCCTTCACACCTCATCGCACTCTCCAAATCTCGATTCTTCAAAAACCCTTTTCCCTAAATCCAATCTTTCTTTCCGAAAAAAATACAGAGAGAGCATTGGGGAAAACAGAGAGCAGGGCTAGGGAAAGTCCTCGAAGAACCAAGGTATAGGAACTTACTGATATGGTGGCAATAGCGGCGGCAAAACCGGAGGCGGCCGACGAGGAGGACGGGAGGATACCGGCAGTAAATGGAGCAGATCTATGGGAATTTTGGGATTTGTGAATGAATATTTGCTGTTGGGACTCTTGGGAGAATATTTCTTGTTCTGCTGTTAGGGATTTGTTGGGAACGAGAGGCAAGTTGGGAATTTGGCAAAATGTGAACGAATATTTGTTGGGGCACTGGGTCAAAGGAGACAGATGACCAACTAAACAATTATTTTTTAAATAATGGTTGGGCAGCTGCCCTGGTTTGCCCAGGGCTGCCTCCGCCACTGACTACAACTACAAAATATCAACATGTTCGTCAATCTGAAAATCATAAACATCAACTACAACTAACAAGACATGAATTGAAACTCATAAAACATCAATCACAATTAACAAAACATCAACATGTTTGTCAAATTAAAAATCATAAACATCAACTACAACCAACAATACATCAATTGAAAATCATAAAACATATATTACAACTAACAAAATATCAACTGAAAATCATAAAATATCATCAAAACATAAATTGTCAAAATTAAATATCAATTTCAAAGCTAAAACCTCAATAAACTACACGTAAACATCAACTATAACAAACAAAATATCAGCCTCAAATATGCAGATTTTGAAAATCATAAAAACGAAGTTCATAATTGTCCTCCATATGTGTGCAATCAAGAAACTTATTTCGTTAATTTTTTTGTCATGCAATTATGCTGTTTTTAGTCACTAATTTTTTGTCATTTCGTTAATTGAAAACCATGTACTCCCTCCATTCCCCATTTTCTGTCTTACTACAAAAAAATATTATTTTTTAAAATCATTAAAATAGCTTTAAAATGATTTGTATAGTTTTTTCCCCTCGAAATCATCAATTATTCACTTCAAATTTTTGCACGCCATTGTTAATTGTTTCGACTGGGTTTCCCTTGAAAGTAGTGAGTCCAAGGTGAGTAAGAGTGATATACTGTAGCGCCTGCGCGAGAAATTGAAGCTCCAAAAAAACACAAATTAAAAGCTCCAATGAGCAGTGAATAAATCACACAATGAGTAGAGTAAATAATACTCCTCCATTATAAAATCGCTCTGTTGCCGCCTGCTTCGCCATGTCCGCCCACACCTTAGCTCCTGACGATACATCGACGGCGAGGATCTCTATCGTGACCACTCGTGCTAGATCAGCCGGAGATGGATCCGACCTAGGTATTCGTCTCTGACCAGTGATATTAAGGTACAGAGAGAGGAGATTCGAATCGTCGATGCCAGATTTTGGAACTTGCTCGATGAAATTTTGAATTGGACTGTGCGTCCGTATGTGGACAATGCGGCGGACGGAAGATCCGGCGCAGCCAGAAAAGTTTCCGGCGAGAACCGACGATTTCAGGCTACTAGAAAAGAAAGAAAGGAGAAGATAGAATTGATTAATGGAATTATGATATGAGTATATCCATAGACAAAAATTATTCTATTTACTCATAAAGCCCTTCACATTTTGAGCAATATTTTTTTTAAAAAAAATACAATCCTAATCAAATTATATAATAATTGCATAATGATCTCTGACTAAAGTTAGACCGAAAAGATTTTGTGATATACTCCCTCCGTCCCACCATTAATGACAAGTTTACCTTTATATATATATATGGGTGAATTCAGGTGAGAACACTCATTTATGTGAGAACACTATTTTATGTGAGAATATATCTAAGCCGTTAACATTTTTAATCTAACGGTACGATCAGATGTTGATTTGCTATGCTGAATGATAAACTCGCGGGTCGTATTCACGGGTCATAAGACACAAAATCGGGTCATATATTCTGTTCTCCATTTCCGAAGAAAAACTCTGGCTCTATCCTAATGGCGTAGAACCCTCTTTCGTTCTTTCTCCTCGGGCTCTCTCCTTTTTATCAGCTTACTAAGAACCCACATCTCAAGTCTTAATGAAATTTTCATCCCCAACTGATTTAATTAGCTACCTGTTCTCACCAAATCGATTGCCCCTCATAGCAAAATTCTCCAATCGACCTCGTTGAAATAACATCTACATAGTTGTAACGGGCGAAGAATGAAGTTCAAGCAGAGCATTAATCGGGACGAGAATGGTGTGAAATTAATTAGTGAGGGTGTGGATAAGGGTGATTTTGCTGGTCATTTATTTTGTTAGATTTGATGAGTTTGAGTATTCAACTGTAAATATCATAGGTGGGGATTCTTTATGCTCACCACGTATTTGTGAAAATGCATAGCTGACTATCATCAGGTTTCGTTTCTTTCATTCTTAATTGAAACTTTTTGTTGATGCAATTTGTCTTTAGTGCCTAAATTTTGATGTTCTAGTTTGTAGAATAGTGAATATGTATCCTCGGAGACAAGCAGTGCGAGTTTGTATCTAGTTTCAGTGGAACTGCGGGTAGGTTTCAGTACCTTTTTGGCTACACTTTCTAAACCCATGTATTTCTTAAAGAAGATTACACTTTAACAAAAGTGATGTTTTATCTTTATAACTGAGTTTTTGGTGCTGCTTCATATTTGTTGTAGGCTTGGAACTTTTAACAATGGAGGATGCATGGTTATAGACTGATATGTGCTACTTCCTGCAGGCTAAGCAACTACTTAGTGACTAGTGGAAGCGCATGCACCACGGAGGGGACCTGTCGATAGATGTTTGGTTGTCAAATGTGAGTCCATTTGTCCATAACTACGAGATCTGCTATTATAGTTAGATGTGGTGTTGCACTTTGAGTTGCAAACTGGAATTGTGTCTAAGTTCACATTAACTGGTATATGCTTTATGCCATTTTAATTAGAATTTTGTAAATTGGATCCTAGAAGGATCACATGGAACTCATTTTAGAGCCTATCTGAAATGATGACCAGAGCCCTACAAGAAGTTGTACATGAAGCACCTACAAGATGTACTTTAAGCACTTATAAGATGTACATAAGACACCTACAAGTTGTGCATGAAGCAGTTAAAACAATAAAATACTTTTCAAACTTGCAGTCTAGCTGTGAACCTTATCTAGTCTTTTAATCCCAGAAATTGTCCTTTCTTTCTCTGAAGTTGGCTGCTCCTCACTTCTAAGTTGTGTGTATTTTCCCAACTAGATGTACTTATATATATTCCTCATATTAAAGGAAACTTCATGTCAACTTGGAAGCTCCTGTAGGAAATGGTGATTGTTTAGTTTTTGTGAGAGGGTATGGTTTTACTTACACAAATTTTTGACATTACAGTGCAGGTGATTTTTTTCTAAAAGTCCTCTAAATAATCTTAAACGAATTGTTATACACCATACTTACTGGTGAGTTGCGTATTTCCTTTATTAAACTGTGTTTGTAGATGAAGATGTCGACTGAGTTGCCAGTTGCTGATCTTCTATGCTACTACCTCCAGCATGCCGATAAAAATCATCCTCGTAAAAGCATCAAGGTCTGTTACATCTTGATCAATGCCTTTATTTAAAGCTAATGTGCCATTTTGATAAACATCTCTTATAACTTTGTCGTGTAGGTACAGATGATCAGTTATGTGTTTTTTATGTTGTTCAACATGATCTTCTGTATTGCGGTGATGTCATATATGCTTAAGGTGAGATGGCATAGTTCTCTCCCTCCTTCGGATTATCTTATAGATGGGAAAGGAATGCACTACTTATGGTTAGGCGAGGAGTTTTAGTAGCAGATGCTTATGAAAGCAGGACTTGTATAGAATCAATTCTTTCAATTTACTTCGTCTACTGATAAGTGAACCAAGTAGCTCTAGAATTTGGATGGATTGTGTTTTTCACTTGTCTTGTTTTGAGTTGTGGGCTATGATCTTAATGACCAGCTTTGTTTGTCCCTGTTATGACTAATGAAACATTTGTTGAACACGTAGAGGAAGAAGTGAAAATCTTGCAGTTCTATTTGGATTTATGGCCCTTTGAAATAAAATTTTTATTTTTATTTTGTGGGAGGTAAATTTAATTATTTTATTGTTTCTTGGCCACATAGTACCACTTCATAGAAAATGCAAGTTATAAAATAATCACTTACAAACTATATTTGAAACACTTTCAAGCAATGAATGGAGTATCTACGAGTTGTACTCGTAGCACCAAAATGCGTTTATAGCATGCGTAAGTTATAAAAGAGATTACATTTAAACCATTTATAAGCGGTGGTTGAAACACTTACGAGTTGTACTCTAAGTATTAAGTTATTTTCATAGAACACACAAATTATAAAAGAAGCACCTACAAGTTACATTTGAAGCACTTACAAGCGGTTCTTGAAGCACCTACAAGCTGTACTTTAAGCACCAAGTTATTTACAGATTATAAAAAGAAGCACCAATAAGTTAAATTTAAAGCACTTACAAGCGGTGTTTGAAGCACCTTCGAGTTGTGCTCTAAGCACCAACTTATTTTCGTATCATGCATAAGTTATAAAAGAAACACCAACAAGTTATATTTGAATTAAGTACATACAAATGGTTGTTGAATCACCTATGAATGGTACTCTAAGCACAAAGTTATTTTTATAGCACGAAAAAAAATAGCACCCACAAATTACATTTGAGGCACTTACATACTAGCTGTGGTTGAAGCACCTTTGAGTTGTACTCGAAACACCAAGTTATTTTGTAATACATACAAGTTCTAAAAGAAGCACCTTTAAGTTACAGTTGAAGCACATACAAGCAGTGGTTGAAGTACCTTCGAGTTGTAATCTAAGCACCAACTTGTTTTCGTATCACACACAAGTTATAAAAGAAACACCAACAGGTTATATTTGAAGTACTTACTAATGGTGGTTGAAACATCTATGAGTTGTACTCTAAGCACCAATTTACTTTCATAGCACGAACAAATTATAAAAGAAGCACATTTGAGTTACATTTAAAGCACTTACAACTTACAAGCAGTGAAGCACCTTCAAGTTGTACTCTAAGTACCAAGTTATTTTATAATACATACAAGTTATAAAAAAAGCACATATAAGTTACATTTGAAGCACTTACAAGTAATAGTTGAAGAACCTTCGAGTTGTACTCTAAACACCAAGTTATTTTGTAATACATACAAGTTCTAAAAAAAACACCTATAAATTACATTTGAAGTACTTACAAGCAGTGGTTGATGCACCTTTGAGTTGTACTCTAAGCAATAACTTATTTTTGTAACGCACAAAAATTATAGAAGAAACACCAACGGGTTATAGTTAAAATACTTACAAATGGTGGTTGAAACACAACTCATACTATAAACACCAAGTTATACTCTACAAAGAAACAATAACTTAATTACAGGGACATGATTAATAATTGGATTGTTATAAACTTATTACACACATCAACAGAGACATGAGCATTTACTATAAAAGTAGATAAAAGTTTGCTATCTCAGAATCAAAAACTATAGCTCCTTCGCTTAGGCCGCTATCCCCTGGTACTGCTATGCCGCTATCCCCATCTTGTTACTACCAGAATCTGATAAAGACGACGACTCTCCTTGGGGAAACCCAATAGCTTCTCCACTTGAGCCATTATCTTCCATTCCATCATGTCCACTCGCAGTGCTTGTTCGGAAGGAAAACTTTCCTATCACAAAGGAAGTCAAATTTTCTAATGGTCACTGGTAAATAATAGTAACAAAATAGCCTACTCTTTTTCAGAAGGAACAAATTTTTTGAGTGAATTGAAATACTTTTACTACAAAAAAATGCATATTCTAAGGTCTAGCCGACATTTTTATAATTTAAACTTTGTTTCTCACCTGGTTTAAATTGAAAAACAATAAGAAAATGTGTTCATTTAATCAACTCAAATAGCAATAAATAAGAAGATTAGTAATTTTGTATCTTCAAAGCCCTATATGGCAGTTGATGGGTGTTATCAGCTTTCTTCAATTTGAATAAGGTCTCAACTTGAAGAGTAGCTACAACCAAGTTTCAGAAAAGAAAAAAACTTGGTGTTCAACATTAAGTACTAAAACACGCGATGCTGAGATATTAAGGACAAAACATCATCAAGAATTTACCATTATGGAACAAAGAGATTATGAAGCCATCAGTGCGTGTCTCATTTTCCCGATCCAAGCTTTACATAGCTCCTTGTAGCCGCTTCGGTAATGCTCCAGTGACATGCATAGCTGTCGAATGGCCTGCCTCTATTTTATCTTCAACTCTATCTTTGATCAGGGTTGCCTGCAACTAATATATTGTATACAACATCATCAACCATTAAATACCTTTCCTTCCACACATCCAAATATTGACAAATTCTAGTTTTCTATCTGCTACATTCTGTAGAGTATTTGTTTCACACTAGCAAAGCACATACATGACATAACATTTCATCAAGCACTAACAAAAGATTAAATGTAAGGAGATTATACTACAAAGACGCATTCTTTCCGGAAAAGGTTTGCCTTCTTAATATAATTATATGAAGATTTTAATTTCCCTAAAATACATCATTTGAAATGTTGTTAAGGTACTATTTTCAAATTATGTAATGAATGTCATCTCGGGCCTTTAAATGGTTAACTAGAGCTTTCTCCTTTGTCATAATAGTAAGTTAAAAAGTATAGTAAAAGGTATAAATATAATTATATCGTGAATGAGAAAAGCCAGAAAGTAGTTCTGCAAAATATTTTACCTTCTCCAAACTTATCATCCTTATATCCCACTCACTGGTTGTGTTTAGAACTACAATTTTACAAACTCCAGAAAATTAATGTGCCTACGTGCATAGTACTTGTAACATGAAAGAAATGCATAGACATGAAAGAAATGCAGACATGAACATACACATTGAAGCCTTAAAAAACTTTCCAAGCTCACCACAAATGCTTTGAATGGAAAAGCATTACCTAGAAAATAATTACAACTCCAAACCTACTTCAAAGTAGAAGAAGCCTTAAACATTAACCATCCAAGCCTAGCTACAACCTTTTTCATAAGAATCAATTTCAACTTTTTAGGTTAAACACACTGAAAGCAATAGTGAATAACAAATTACAAAATCACAAGCTAAAAAAGTTCTGCAAAAAATGAAATTCACACGCAATAGAAGAAGTTTGATAACAATATCAGCAGCAACATCACCAAATTTCAAACCGAAAATAAAAAAATTACAAATACCAGTGTTCTAAACGGCCCCGCCTAGGCTCGATTAATCCCCGCCTAGTCGCTAGGCGGTGCCTGTCCGCCTAGGCCCGATTAATCCCCGCCTAGGCGCTAGGCGAATGCGGGTCAAAACTTAACT
>JAULKK010042334.1:0-18989 GCA_032355705.1 Rubia peregrina
TTGGTTGCTTGTGCAATCTTGTATTCCTTCTCAAATTTATAGTACATTGACAATGTGTACTCTTGAGCTGCATGTTTAAGTAGTTTCGATCCATGTATAGCTGACTTTGGCACTGATTTGAGCATTGATTTTCTTTTTCTATTTCCTTTGCTCTTCACCGATCAATAGTCTCACTGAAGAACCTGTTGAGTGTGGCCATTTTGCTGGCGTTGAATGATAAAGTTTTGTTTGTGCTCTCACTTCATTGTGATGAAATAGTTCATGCGAAAGAAAAAATCTTTGCTCAATGCAGGGCACCACTTATCTCTAATAGAATAAAGCCTCTTGAACCATTCCTTGCCTTCAAGGTGAAAATTCTTGATCATATTGTTCCATGCCATTTCAAATTCATCTTCTTCTTTTTTACAGTATTTCAAACAATGCTCCAATGCTTCCTTGAAGGGCCCATCTTTTTTTAATTCACCAAAATGACTGATGGTGTTTTGTGTAATGTGTCATAGGCACAATCTATGCCTTGTGTTTGTGAAAACCTGTAAGATTTCATGAATAATTTTATTCAAAACAAGTTCATATCAAACACATGATCTAAATCAAACTAAACAACAACTAATGACATAAACATAGAAAGGAACTGTTAATGATTTCTTTTACAATAATTAGGTGTTCTTTTTTAGAAAGAATACTGAAATTATATATAAGATGTTCTTTTTGAGAAAGAATAACCATTCTTTTTTAAACACGGGAACTAATGAACTAAAGACTAAAAGTAAGTATATAAACATAGTCCAGATCAATCAAATTTAAGAATGGTCACCTTTTCGATTGCTTTGGCCATGGCTGGATCTTGGTCAGTAAATATTGTTATTGGATCTTTATCACCCATTGATTTTATGAAAACATCAAGGAGCCATTCAAAAGTTGAAGCTTTCTCGTCGGCAATGAAAGTACATCCAAACATCACTATATTGGTAATTGTTATATAGTAGTCGTCCTTCATCATTGATCATTGAGTCCCTTAGTAGTCCTCCTTCATCATTGAGTCCCTCCAAAACAATGTCGTTAGCCTACCATTATCATCCAATTTAACTCTGAAGAAGAAATCTTGCTCTTTGGTACTCTTCTTTGAAAGTCTTTCAATTACTTGTTGAGCATCGCCTCCTTCGATCTCCTTCATGCTCAACATGTTCATGTAGTTTAGATGATCCTTAATCTTGTGTCCTAGATTCTGAATACCACCAGCTTCAAAAGCAATAAATTTAAATCCATGGCTAGGTTTTAATCTCGTGTGCCTTCCATTCCTTCTATAGCTTTCCCCTTTTCCTCTGTAATTCTCCTTTCACTTCTTTGCAAATACTGCCAATCAACTCGAGTGAAAGGATGATTGTGAGAGGTCACATGATGCAAAACTTCATAGTCTCCATCGATAAATTTAACCCGAATTCCAGCTTTACATCATGTTCTCGTAACCACATTTTTCTTGTTTTTCTTCTTTTTCCTCTCAAATCCATCTTCATCATTGAGTCCCTTAGTAGCTGTTATATTGGTAGCTGTTATATAGTAGTCGTCCTTTATCATTCATCATTGAGTCCCTTAGTAGTCTTCCTTCATCATTGAGTCCCTCCAAAACAATGTTGTTAGCCTACCATTATCATCCAATTTAACTCTGAAGAAGAAATCTTCCTCTTCGGTACTCTTCTGTGAGAGTATTTCAATTACTTGCTGAGCATCGTCTCCTTCGATCTCCTTCATGCGCAACCTGTTCACGTAGTTTAGATGATCCTTAATCGTGTGTCATCGATTCTGAATACCACCAGCTAGGTTTTAATCCCTCGCCTTCCATTCTTATATAGCTTTCCCTTTTTCCTCAGTAATTCTTCTTTCACTTATCACCAAATACTGCCATTCGACTCGAGTGAAAGGATGATTGTGAGAGGTCACATGATGCAAAACTTCATAGGCCTTATTGATAAATTTAACCCGAATTCTAGCTTTGCATCCTATTCTTGTAACCACATTTTTTCTTGTTTTCTTCTCAGAGCCCTGTTCAATGATATTGTTGGTTGAAGGTGTGTCAGGTATTTCATTCTTCACTTTTGTGTTTCCCTGACACAAGAACACAAAGTACTTCTCTAGGATGGTTCCATTTTTTTACCTCTTTGTGTTGAACATCGCACCCCAAATCCCCATGCATTTGACTGTTTTTGGTATAAATCAAGAAACTCTGATAGTGTTTTTGCTCTCAAACCCGTGAAACAATCTGTGACATCAACTTCTGATAGGTCGATTAAATTGGTGACAAAATCTGGTCCTGGAAATATGTATCATTTCAGTAACTCATTACATCAACTTTTATATTGGTTCATTCGTGTATTTTACAATTTAGTTCTGCCTTCAAAAACTATTATTTAGTCGCTGATATATGTGTACAGAGAGGTACAATATCAAAATATTTTAATAAAAAATCCTACAAATTAAGTTTCATACATTTAGCACAATAGATCATTTATTTATTGAGTTACATCGTGTATTTAACATACTACTTCTTGTGATAAAGCTTAATTTAAAATATAAAAATAGTTTTAGAATAATGTATGCAATTTAATTCTAGATATTGAAGAATCATCTAACAAAGTTCAATCTTTTTTACTTTATGTGTTAATGCAGTTACATCATTTATTTACGATGTTACTTCATACGTTTAGGAAAATTTAAAAACACCTAAATTTTCTCAATGAATGCACATTTTTTTAATATATCAATTTGATACACTTTATTTATTTACTTCATGTGTTTATTAAGTAATATTATGTATTTAATATATTACTTCAGAAATTTATGAAAATATTTCTATGCTAAAATATTGAAAAATCCATTTAATTAGATATTGAAGAATCATCTAACAAAGTTCAATATTTTTACTTCATGTGTTCATTCAGTTACATCATTTTCAGAAAATTAAGAAACACTTACTTTATCCCAACAATTTGCATATAGCCAATTTTCAGACTTCAGGGAATTGTCCATCAGAATATTATCACATTACTTCATGTGTTTTATACTGTTACATCCAGTGTTCATCATATTACCTCATATGTTCCAATTTTTTTTTAAAAAACACCTCATTTAAAAAAAAGAGCATATAACCACATTTCAAACCTTGGGGAATTGTCCATTAAAATATTATTATGTTACTTCATGTGTTTATACAGTTACATCTGGTGTTCATCATATTAACTCATATGTTTCAAAAAATTAAAAAACACCTACATTTCCCAACAAATTGCATATAATCAAATTGTCCATCAGAATAATATCACATTACTTCATGTGTTCATGCAGTCACATCCAGTGTTCATCATATTAATTCACACGTTTCATCAAATTAAAAACACCTACATTTTCTTCACATCATGCATATAGCCAAATTTTAGACCTTGGAAAATTGTCCATCAGAATAATATCATGTTACTTCATGTGTTCATGCAGTTACAACCAGTGTTCATGGTATTACTTCATATGTTTCATCAAATTTAAAAACACCTACATTTTCATCACATCATGCATATAGCCAAATTTCAGATCTAGCAAAAAAATTCACAATATAAAAATGCTACTTCATGTGTTCATGCAATTACTTCAAGCGTTTAATTGTATATACAAATTTAAAACCAAACTTAGATGTAAATTTGTTCAATTTTCAGATTCAACATATTCGTTGCTTTCTTCCTCATACAAAACAATTTTATTTCCTAGAATTGCTTCATTTCCATAGTTTATAACACCACCACCTTAGATAGTAGATTTCAACCATTAGAAATAAGATTTTAAACCATAAAATTAAGATCTTATATCGTAGATTTCATATAATTGAGATTTCAACCATAAAAATAAGATTTTCAGCCATAAATTTCACATTACCTCAATTATTTCACCTTCGGATATCTTAGAAGTTTTGAAATATGTTGTTCTTTGATCTTTCCGTCACAAAATTCCACAAAATTCCATCGAATTAGATTTACAAATTTTTACAGATTTTGATTTCGGAGCTTGATCGTGAGCTTGAACAGGAGATTTTCAAAGTTTTGATCAGAGCTTGAATCTGGTGTTTAGTAGCATGAATTCGGATGGAGTTTGAAGAGGAATGAAATTCCTTGATTTTTAAGAGGAAAGAGGTCTGACAGTTATTTAGGAGGAGAGAGAAAATTTGGTTGGCCCATTTTTGGTATAACCTAGGGTTTGACCCATTTTCAGCCTATTTTCCTATTTTGTAATCAAGTCATATTTTTCAGCTCCCTTCTTATTTTTTGCAGCCTGGTCCCTGGTCTTACCATTTGCTATGGTGAGACGGTCTCACAGGAGTTTTTCTCAAATAAAAAATAGTTTTTAGTAAAATAATAAGATTAACCAAACATCACATCATTATTGTAAGTTTAAATTACTCTCCCCGTTCTAGTTCAAATATCACACTTTCCATTTTGGGTTGTCTCACCATAAAGTGCACAAGCTGAAATTTGCCAAATTCAACCTGTTTGACCTGGACCAAAAAGTCCAAATTGCCCTTGAAGTTGGCAGAAATTACTGGGCTACTGGACTAATTAAATGTTGATTATGGAAAATGTTTTGAGCTGTCAAGCCCAAAACCTTACGCGTGCCTGGTTAGTACGCGTCCCTATGTCTTCACAAGAAGACTGAATACTGCCCTCCCACTTTACTCACTTCCCAACGCTCCCACTTTATTCACTTCCCAACGCTATTTTTTACTCTATTTACTCCATCTGCTCTGATCTCTCTTTGAATCTATTTTAAAAACTGTAGTAGTAGTTGTTTCTCTTCCAAATTTGTAGCTCTCACTCATAGCTCCTCTATTTCTCTCTGAAAACTGAATGGTAATGAACTCGTTTTTGATGAAAACTCTTTTTCCCAATCGTTGTTTAGATGAAAACCATTGTTTGGAACTAATTTTTTATTACAGCTCTAGGTTTTATTTTTTGATTTTTTGACCGATCTGCATGATTATTGAACTTTTATGCTGTGTTAATTTAGGTTTTCAATGTGGGTTAGTCTTCTGTTGTGTGTTGTGTTCATGCATTGTTTATCCGGTTTTTTTAAATGGTTAAATATACAGTTGTAAACCCTAGTTGTATCAGATATGTTGTTTTTATGCTCTGTTGAAGTTATTGTGTACCGGTTTTTTCTTAAAACCATGTTTTTGTTTATGGATTTCCAACAATTTGCATGACTCTAGAGCTTTTAAATCGCATGGATCTTGGTTATCGATCTGGGTTGATTTTTTTGTGAACTCATCTCTGAGTTCTTGCTATTGATATGATTTTTTTGTGACCTTAGTTCTGGGTTCTTGCTGTTGACATTTTTTTGTGTTACTTTTTCTAAATCTGTAAGTATTACGACTTCAAATTTTTTGATGAATGGTATAAATGTGTTTTTTCGTACCTCAATGAACTATGTGTCCATTACTTTTCTGCAAAAATATTTAACTTCATGTGCATGTCCGTTTCCTTGTTCTAAATCTGGTTAAATTCGTGCTTTTCATTTAGGTTTCCCTGACTCTGGTCTATCGTCATCGTTTTAAACTTTGTTGAACCGTGCTCTGTTTCACTGACTTTAACTCAGCCCAAGGTTGAGCGCATTTAAATATGCTTGTTTGAGTTTAACTCTGTTGTGTTACTTTGGTTTAGTTTTATTTTAACTGTCAGCTCAATATTTGTCTCACTTTGGTTTTAGTAGTTTTTTACCCACGTGTTCATGTGTTTAACCGTGGCTATCGTGCTTTCTTCTGTGTTTCTCAGGAGTGATATCCCATTATGTTCAGTGTGTTGTCTATTATTTATTTGTTTTTTTCTTCGGTTACATATTCACATCATGTGATCCTCATAA
This sequence comes from Rubia peregrina, assembly GCA_032355705.1. Taxonomy (NCBI): domain Eukaryota; kingdom Viridiplantae; phylum Streptophyta; class Magnoliopsida; order Gentianales; family Rubiaceae; genus Rubia; species Rubia peregrina. The sequence goes on from JAULKK010042334.1 coordinate 5,896, forward strand.
TGGGAAGCCGTAACTGGGTGAAGGCTGGCCAAGTAACCAGTGGCCCTTGCAAACCCTTGACAGTCACTAATAAGACTCCATATGATGTTCACTACTATTTACAGCCCGATTTTAACTCCATGTGCCGGAGTGATACCTGTTGAGAAATACCAATTGCAACTCACTTCAGCCCCATTCATTTTTTTGAATGGCCTGTGGACTCAGTTTGAATGGTAATTTTTTTTACGTTGTGATGGGTCTGAAAGGCCTGAGTTGCTCTCTGATATTGAGCTTGCAAAGTATCACATTGTGAAGTTCGGTGAACCTTGGTTCTATGAGACTGGTTCTTGCTAATTTCCTGAAAATTGTCCTAAAAGGGAGAGGTCTAAGGGGAATTTCCCGTATGGCATATGTGATATGTCTGCTATGGAAGCCGATGGTTGGATTATAGTCTTAACTGTAGCTTATAGTGATGATAATTCATACTGTACAGCATAGATGCAACCATGTTTTTGTTAACGAAACATTAATATGACATCTAAATGTGATTTGTACTTCATTGTGTCAAGTTTGTATGGTGTGCTCAATCATTTGTTGCATTAAATTTTTTTAATTTCAGTTTTAGTATTCTTGACTTGGGGTTTAAAACTAATCATACCGTATCAATTTTTTTTCCAGACACTCTATTTAACTGACATCTGCATTAGCTTTTACATATTGCACCAAAAAGGGAAACTAATGTCCCTATATTTCAAAAGGTTGCCCTATAAACATGTATCTGAAAACCAAAATGCATGTTTACCCTAGAAAACTAATTTCTAGAAACACAACCCTCCAAAATATTTTGTTACATTGCTTAACCGGCCATCTCCATGCTTAGCAGTAGATCACAAACCATCCCTATCCTCCCAATTGCAACTAGATCCTCTAAACAACTCCTTACAATTTCTGAATCAACAATTAGATTGTGTGGTAGTAGGCATGACCTCCTCAATATGTCTTTCCCCATGCGTGGTAACTTAAAAATTATTTCCCCCTCTACATTTCATAATTTCGAGTATGACATTCTGAAGGGAAAGGAAAATGAGGTCTATTTTTCTAGAGTATTCTCTAGCAATTGCATCATTTACAGCTCATAATAAACCTTCTAAGTTCCTTTGAGGGTTTTGGTGTTGTAAGCTTTGGATAGAAGCAAAAAACCCCAAGTCTAGGATTTTTAAATCAGGGCTTTTTGTTGGTTGGCACACCATTGTAATGTTGAATCCATCTGAATGAGTTGCAACTAGGAATTCAGAATCATTTGCTAAAATGTGGGACGGGGCATTATCTTGTTGTATTGATATGTTTTTTCTTGCCCAAGTAGGCCACTTAGCTTTGATTGCAAGGATAACCTCATATGTCAGTTTCTTTCTGATGCATTCTCTATTAACCTTTTTAATTGGATGAGTTCCATGGTTCCCCTAGGCCTATATATGCTAGAATGCTTGGCTGCTATACGTCCTGTATAGGGAAATACTCATATTTCCACCAAACATGACATTACCCTCAAAATCAAAGATAGGCTTACACATAGAACAGACGAACATCAACTTGGAATTATAATGCTTATTTTGGCTGGTCATATATGGTTCTTCTTCATTAGGGGCTAGTAAGTACCTTGATGTTGCCTCCGTAAGATAGAACCACTTCTCGTCGATGTGGATTACATTGTGCATGTCTTTTAATTGCATGTTGCATTCCAGTTTTGAAAGACACCATTCAAACCTTGTTAACTTAGCTTCTGTTGTCAAAACTGGATGAACTACATTTGTGGGACACTTTATCTCCTTGTTTATCACAGCCCTATGAACTGAGATTTTGCTGATGTGCAGCCCAACTGTAGTATCTCTGCAGGTACGCCTTCTGCTGAAATGCAAGGCCATCAAAGCTTCCAGATCTATGGGGTTTTTACCCGCACCTGGACGGCCATGACGCCTAGATCTTCCATTCACATTATCATCATTTTCTATTTGCTTATTCACCCTCGCCCACAAGAGGGTGATGGTACGGATTGACACCCTTCATCGAGCTGCTGCTTCTAGCCTCTTGTTGTGGTGCACAATGCCATTTTGAACAAGAAATTGTGATACTTGTAGCCTTTCCTCATCGGTCAAGTAGAGACCAACCATCACAACCCTTAATCACCAACAAAGACTCGATGAATAAAAGAACGAGGGACCCAAGTTAAAATAAAGGCCAGTTCAGTTTGGAACTGGCCTGAACTTTAATTCCGAGAGCCTGCAGTTGTGCTATTTATGACAGGGAAAAGGAATGTTTGATTGTGTTTATATAGAATCCTTGTAGGTTTACTTTTTATAGATTTAATTTTTTTGGCTCCAATTTTTGTAATTTTGCATTCTTGACAGATCTTTTGTTTTGACTCTGTATTTTGAAATTTTGCCTCCAAAATTTTAGATTCTGGTGGGAAAGGTTACAGCCTAAATGAATTTTAAGTCTGGTCAGCGTCACTGTTCAGCGTCACTGTTTACTGTACACTTTATGTCAAATTCATCAGCTTTTGGGTCAGTTTTAAGGTACTTTTTAGTGTTAAAAAATAACACCAAATTTTCTCTTTCTATAATATAAGCTGGGAGGGAGGGAGTATATCATTTCTAGGATACATCAGATATGGATGAAAGAGCTAAACTACATCGAGCAAATATGTGAAATCATTAGAACTGAGTATTGAATGCCTTAATAGCATATTGATGTAGCTTTCATTAACTTTGTATTTTAATTTTGAATTTAAATAATACAATTTTATATAATTTTTATTGCATACTTTTCTTATTTATTATTTGAAAAATATATTTTAGTGATTATTTTACAATTCTATTCATGCTTGAGGAAGAATATAAAATAAAATAATATAATTATATTATGAATAGATTTATTTTAGTTTTTGTTGCATGTGGAGATGTACTCCTAATAATATGGAAATTGTACTACACGATCCAACCAAATTACATGTGGAATACATAAGTCCGAATTTGCTATGCCAACGTCCCTATGCCGACGCTCTGCCAATCACCAAAGCGGCGAAATTTCATTTAATTAACTAAAATCCCCACCTTTCTTTAATTAAGAGAATTGAACCGAGCCAAGCCGATCGTCGTCATCTTCCCTACTCAATTTCCTTACACTAAATCTAAGTACATGTATAGAAATGCTAAGTGCAGGTGATTTTAATGGTCAATTTACTATATTACCCTTATCCTAATCAAATTCTAGTTATTTAACATTAGTACTTGTCAAATTCTTATTCAAGATCAGTTCACAACGAAAGACAACATTTGTAAAGCTAAGGAATCATTCTCTACTAAACACTTTTTTCTAAAGAAACTGGTGTGGATTGCTCCCAGCCATTATTGTGTGGATCCCTCACTTGTGCAAAATGTTTGAAGTGTTTTTGGAAATTTCTGAGGGGAAACAACACCTCGAATATGATGGATTTATTGTTAACACACTTTGTAAGCTTTGGAGTAAGTTAAGTGGTAAATTGTACTTACTTTGCTTGGCTTTAGAGTGCTCATTTTGGTTTATAGTTACAAATTATTTTTATGCAGTTTCGTGCCTGCTTAAAATTTATCGGTCTCTCATTATCTGATTAATGATGAGATTTTATGCTGATGCTTTTGGTTAGTAGTTAACTTTGGATTGTTTGTCACCTTAATGAAAAGGAATTACAGGTGTTAGGCATTGGAGGTTGATGCTTATCAGAAACTAGGCCAGACATCAGTGATAGAGGAATTAAATTGATCAATGTGTTTAAACAATGTCATGACTCAGAGGGTTGATGCTTCAAAAGTGGAGAATTTCTTTACCGATCTTCCTAACAATTCTGATGCAAATACTTTTAGAAACCTTCAAACTGGAGAGTTTTGGGCTATGAAGGATAATGTTTATCAAGATTATGGGTATGTTTTAAGAATTAAAATTTGTTTAGGATTAAAATTATATAATTAGAATCAAATTCTAAATACAGCTTCAAAACTCCTAAATGCAGGTCAATGATAATAGAGTAAATTAATCATTAAAATTACCTGCAATTAGCAGCTTTGTGCCTGTAACTAGATTTGCCCTTTCATTATTCCAAAATTTCAGTAGCGCCGTCACCTTGGTCGTTTCAATTCAATTTTTCGGAATCGTTACTCACAACGGCATATATAAATCTTCATTACTCAGTTCGACGGGTAATATTCACTACTGCGACATGGTTTTTAGCACCGGTATTTTACCACAATTGCCCCGGTAATTTCTTCACATAAAATACCGGTGTGTACTTGGTGGTTCCTTAGGCATCGGTGTAAAATACGGGTGTAGATTATCTTATGCACGAGTATGGTATTCGGTGCTAGATATTTTATATTACAATTACATCGGTATTATATGCACCGGTATGTAACCTAATACACCGGTTATTTATGTATTTGATGTTACACCGGTAATAGTAATTTTACCAGTGTGTATTTTCTTAAACGGGTATGTATTAATTTTACCGGTGAAAGTTGAAATTATTTTTTGCAATGGTCTATTCGTTTTCTGGTGGGCCCTCCCGGATAATTTTTGGGGACTTTACAGCTAGCGATTTGTGAATCGAAACTACTATAAATTGAATCCAACAAAATGTAAGAAAGTACAAATGTATGATAATATAGATCGCGGAAGTCACAAATTTATCTAAATGTTTTAGAATCGTGAATGCAAGTAAATTAAAATAACCACATAAATTCTGTATGAATTGTACTGTACACCAACAACACTAATTCAATATCATAAAGCACACAAATTCAGTAGTCAACCTATTATATTGTTCTTATCATCGAGCAGTTGCAACGAAATATCTGCCTATTGCTGGTATTCATAGATCCAAGCCCCACACCATCTCTTGGAAATAGCTTGGATTTCGTAAATATGGTACGACCCTTGGACCTCTGGGAAAATCTGTGATATTGACACTTATAATGTTAGTGCACAATTATGTCTGTAGAAAAATTATGAATATCTAGTTCTGAGAAGTAATTTTTACCTCAAGGATATTGTTTGACTTTGCATATAGAACCAATTATTCCATGACCAACATGATGGAGTACCCACATTGCCAGGAATCAAGCTGAGTTTGGTAATGCACATAAATGGCACAATTCGTCACCATTTTTAAAATTTAATTAATGATGTTGTTGAAATGGATGTGTAGGATTTAATGACTTACTTTTATGTTCTTGATTTTCCATGTGTAGTCGGGTTCTGGTCCGTCTTTCTCTTCTCCCTTTGGTACGTTTAAGCAAGCCTTCCATGAAAGTAAATTACAATGTCAAGTTGTCAGAGTTTATTATATTAATGTATTATCATTTTATTGATTGTAATACCTGGAAATCACCCCATTTTCCACCAAGTCATTTTGTTTGATACCCCCCGACAGTGTGTCCAGTGTAAAAACCTCATTCGTGCTAGATGGATAGTGACGAGGTACCAGTGATCGCTATGGGAAAATGACACAAATTAAGTAATGAAATGGAAGAGGTTAGAAACGTAATTGGTAAACCTGGGAAAAATACTTACATTCTGACGAAGGGCACAATGTGGAATTGAGCTTCTGTTCGAGACATTGTGTTCCAGATATTGTTAAAATGTTGTTCGACCTCCTGGTCGATGTCGGTCAAGTTTCCCGTGCTTGAAGGATAGAATTGGATACGGTTCACATTAGTTTCATAGACTTTCTCCCAGAGGTGGCTGTTAGAGTAAGGACAATTAACGAATTGAATCCTAATTGATTAAAAATACAAGTATGTAAGGTTCGAAACTCACCCCATCCACACATCCATTTGTGCATTATCGATCCAGGTGATTGAGTTGCAGTTTTCAACCTTGTTCCCGAACTTGACCAGTACATCTAGGCCCTCCGTTCGTCCACTTAACTGCAAAGGTTGACGGTCGGAAAATAGGGAAGAACATACAGTCATTATTATTTATCATTTTTAGGATAGCCGTATTGCAATCCATAATGAATCTCTCCATAAGCGGGAAATCTTTCAACTTTTGTCTGTTATGAATCTGGGGGGGGAGAAGTTACAAGAAATGAAATTATAAATAAGTAAAATTCTATGGTCATAGGAAATGAAAATCAATTGGTTGTGGTATAGTAAATGACCTAATTGGTGGCTTTTTGCTGAATTGTACTGTCGATGACTGCTAAATAATGCTTGAGTGGGATCACTTTCCTGAAGATGTAATTGTTTTATCCTGTTACAAGAATTCATTATTAATATTTTTACATTGTAGCATGTTGAATTGTATATTGTGTGAAAATGATAGTGATGATGTAACAAGAATGTACCTCATTATTGGTGAGAATGTGGATGTCCTCCTCATCGGCATCTTCCTTATCATTGACACTCGGTTTCTCATCTCCCTTGCCTATCAAAGGGACCGGACAATCGACCACGCTATTCAAGGCCTCTTCAATGTTATCGAACTGGGGGTTGGCTGAGGGAAATCAGTTCCTAGGATAGTTGATTGCATCGCAAACTCTTACGCGAGCCATATAACCTTGCTGGCTATGCCGGCGGCGAGAGATTTGTCGTAACCCATGTGGGACAATGATCTTATTACCGACAATGTCTTTGATGTACAACTTAACATCTTCTCCATCCTGCCAGTTAGATATTTCAGGAAAATTTTAACTTTATGTTAAGTTGCAGGATGGAGAAGATGTAAAATTTATTAAGCAAAAACTATATTTATTTATGTAAGCATACCTCCTCATGACCTTCTCCATCGATGGGTTCTCCACCTGACTTCGATGTACTCGCAGAAAATTCCTCCATGGTATTTTCAATTAACTTCTTTGGATGATCAAGCCTTGGTGGGATTTCAACAGTGCCTACAGTAGTGAAGCCCTTGACTAGCTACTCAAGGTACGACACCATAGCCTTCACGGCCGATTGATCATTTGATGTTGTCTTCTGTGGTGTTAGCTTTCTTTAGGAACTGCTGTCACACTTGTTGCGGGTTAGATGAGGAACAACCACTGATGTGGGAGGGCTTGTCTAATCCCCCTTGTACCTCCCTGGGTGTTCCTTCTTGTTTGTAGCCTTTATGCGAATGTCCTCACCCGGCTGCAATATCAATGTCCCTCGTTCCTTCTCCTCATTCATTCTCAAATGTGTCGTTAATGAATTGAAAATTTATGTATGAAAAATGGAAAAAAATGTATAATTTAATTTACGTGTAAGCAATTGAAAGAACTCACAACGTTCTCAGCAATTTTATGAACCTCTTTTGAGGTGTATTTCCTCTTTTTGTCCTTGTTGGTCTCCAAGTAAAGAAGCGATCTATCTGGTTTGAATTTCTTTTCCCCCAGTTGCTGCTCAATCTCTTCCTAAGTGAAGCCCTGATCGAACAACTTCTTCCCCTCCTTTTCCCTAAGTTGTTCAGAAAGTTTCTCTATGACATGTCGGTTCCCTTTCCTCCCAGTGTGGTGGGTGTATTCCTTTGCCTATGCTTCGTCAATTACCTTTTTTTGAATCTCCTAAGGGGAGGGATTGGGTTACCATCAAATTTATTAATAAAGACAATATTCCAACAGATGGGAGCAATAGTTTCTTATTGTTAATTGTAGTAAATCATACCAGGAATTCCTCTGTCCGACTCCTTCGCTCAAAAAAAAATCCACTCCTCCTCATCCATCCATGTATACTTCTCCTATGGTTTGACCTTCGGTTTATTGAGTCCAATGTCCAATGTCCACGTCATGTATGCATTTGTTTACCACAGGTGTCTTCCAGTTTCGATGTTGGTCTCTTGCCTTCTTGTACTCATTTTTGTTCAATATTTGTGTTTGACCTTCGATCAAATTGTTTTCAATTTCAAAGTCTACATGTAATGAAACATATGCACAAGGAGACATTAATCATGTGTTCATTATTGAAGAAATAAAGAAACATAGGCCTAAAAGTCTCGATGATCTTACAAATACATCCTTCCACAACTCATCCTTTACATCGTCCGGACATCGCTCTAGTGTTCCCAAGATCCATATTTGATGCGGTGCTAGAATGCGTAATTTTTGTAAGTCGTCCACGCTGTCCAATTATTTATGCAAACCACCTCTTTCTCGTGGAACTGAAAAGCAACAGAGATGGGATTGCTCACCTTTAATAGCATGACGAACTGACACGTAGCAGTGCCACGCTGCCAGCACCAACTTTTGATCTCAAACTTGTCCAATCCTTCACTAGATTTTCCACCAGCCTTGGACAAGTCATTATCCTCTTTATTAACTTTCCTTTTTTTGCGGGTACCCTTTGCTTCTCCCTTGGAAATTCGGGGGTCAGCCACCGACCCACCACATTGTCTCCCTTAACATCTCCTTCATTCCCAATTTCATCGGGTAATTCTTCATTGTCTTCCGGCTTTCCCTCCTTCTCAAAATCTATGTGAAATGGAATCCTTATGTGTGGCGGTTCTTGGTAACCCACATCTACCTCCGAAGGGTTAACATCATCTTTCTTTTGCGGTCCTGGTCGCTTCTTCTTTGTGGTTAACTTTCCACATTTAGGCAGCCTCTACAACAATAGAGTTGAGACAATAATTTGATCCATTCATACACAATGCCTTCCATATCAAAGTACACCCTAGATACGACACATAGAGCACAAAAAAAAGGACTCCCGAACATCAACACCACCGGCATAGTTATACATCTCGAACACCAAAACAAAGGACTCGAATAATAACCCAATAATTTTTTCAAAAAATCATATATAACAAAGGAACCATGGGCGTACCACACTACATCACATTTTCTCAAACATATTTTTTTGTGAATGAGACATTTTGATAAAAAAGGTTTTCCATCTTTAAGGCATTTTCTCAAACATGTGTTGCGCAAAAAATTAGTATTGATTCCTAATCATGATTTTAGATGTCAAAACATTGTAAAGTATACCTAAATGACTTACCTTGAGAGATGCGGCGAATTTGGCGAGGTTTGTCTACTTGAATCTACAAATTTCCACACCACGTGAAAGGGAGTTGTAAGCTATGAATGATTGTGGAATATGATGTACTCTTCAAGCTCTAATAGAAAAGGATAGATAGGGTTGAGGAGTTATAGGATGTTACGGTGATTGATGAGGAGTTATGGCGGCTAACTTTGACAGAAGTTGAAGGGAGGATTGGAATGGGAAGAGGTGTGTTGATTGGGGAGAGCAGTTTTGAACGTTTGAAATGTAGTTTTTTAAAATACCCATTTTTACACCGGTAAAATAGAGAATACCGGTGTATGAAAGTGAATGAAAATGGTTTTCAAAACCTCAAAAGTTTCTAAGGACCTAGCACCAGTATGCTTACCAGTGTATAAAGGGCATTTACCAGTGTAAAGGTTGATATTAAAGAAGCCACTCATCGCCGCTTTAATTCCAGTTTTAGTAACCCGAGAGAACCCCCTTAAAATTTTACTAAGTACCTAGCACCGGTAGGTATACCGGTGCGTGTGAATGAAAACTTATATCGGTGTAAGGAAAAAAAAACAGCTGCTTTAAATAAATTTTCTACATTTTTTGTCTAACCCGAGGGCAAGTTCAGGAAATTTTCTCTAAGTACCTAGCACTGGTATTCTTACCGGTGCTATTGTTCAAAATACTTGTGTAAATATTTTCCTGCATTTTTTTAAAACAAAAATTTAAAATTTCATTGTCCCCGCCAAAAATTTAAAACTATACACTGATAATTTTAAAATAAATTACTTATGTAAGTATGTTTTTGTTGCTCATGCCAATTTTTTTTATTTATTTTCGCATTCACGTCCCTCATATTTTTTGGACCCTCTAATTTGGAAAATTAACGCTTTCTTGATTTGATTAGATATTCAATTAAGGGTTCTAACCTAATTTGAACAGCCCCTTGGCCCGAAAACATAAAATTAATATGTATTCATATATTTAATAAAATATTCACTATGACCCCTAAATTTTATATTCTCCCCCTCAACCACTATTCAATGGATCTGAATAGGACTTTATAATATACCATAATATTTAACTTTAATAGTTGGACCGTCAAGGTTATTACGAGTGTACAACTTGCCGATCTCTGTTTCTTCCAATAAAGTCTTTCAAATTGGATTTGTGTTACCGATACTTTCCGTAACTATAAAAAATATCAAATTTAATATTCTTTCCTTAAATGTAAAATATAAAAAATTTTGTGCCCTGGTGGTAAATTCCCAGAAAGCGCTAGTACATGTTTTAGAGTAACCGGTAATAGTTTTCTTCAAAGTTACAATGTGGAATCCTATGATCTTCCGACGTTACTTTATTGCCCCAGCCCATTCATTTCCTCACTGGTTAAATTTAGAATTACATCCTGGATGTTTGGAGAGCCATCCAGTTCAAGTAGATTTATATTTCGATGTGCGAGTAAACTTTTTTAGTTTTTGCAATTTAGTCCCTCCAAGAATCTTGGAATCGTCAATATAAACTTAGCTACCCTAAAATGCAATTCAATACAATACGATCATGACCATGTGTTTCTGCCGACAACGGGTGTACAAAATGACCTCAAAAATCAACATTAATTGTATGCACTAGATAACCAAGAATTGCATTATGGCTCCCAGAATTTATTAGGGCAACCTCCATAGCTCCTAATTAGACAATTGTTTTTATTCCAACAAAATGTCTCATATAATGAAGGTTTCATACACGGAAATGACCTATGTTGAATTTCTCCTACATGTTTTAGAGATAATTTGTGTATTTGTGGTATAATTTTACCCATCAAAGCCTAACATTGCCTTTTTTTTTTATGTAACATGAAAAAACCATGCGTTATAAATTCTTATTTCAATCATTTATTCTGAATGAATTAATTTCTAATAAGTAAGCAAGTTTAACATAGTCTAAATTATTTTTAAAAAAATAGAATGCTACAGAATTAAAAGTTTGACACACTAATACATCCTTTACACATATAGTAATGAGAAAATAGTTCCACATCTTCACCTTCTGCTATTTCATCCCCATCACGGGTACTTGTACGCACATCCATGTCCTCCACTTCACATTTGCGGTTGGTTGGGAAATCTCCAACGGCTGCCATAACATTGGGAAATTGATAGCTAAAAACTTTGGCCACGTGGTCAAACCAGGACCTCTGATACTTGGATTCTTCGAGAAAATTCTGCACACCCACCTCCAAGGCTGCAACTCTGGATTCAAGGGAAGGGGCTACCATTTCAACCAGTTGTTTGTAGAAAGAATCCACACAAATCTTACTCATTGGTTTGCCGTAAATATCATGGGACTTGGAGTGACTCCCGCTCTAGAACAGAGGGATGAAATGATACCACAGAAATCTTATGACCCAGCCTTATCCCGTTCCTCCCTTAAAATGTTCATGATCTTATGACCAAGATTCCATCTAAGTTTCCTCTTTATCGCGTACAAGTGGGTGAGCCTATGTTTGTGGATTTACATGTTAATTGTGACAAAGTATATTCTGGACGCCATAAAGTGATACCATCTATTCATATATGGAGTTAGAGCATTCTTTGAATTTTGCTTCAATCAGGTTTGACCATCTCATCTACGTCGATACCTTCCCTCGTTACTATCCCTACAATCTCCTTCTCAATTGGATATTGTAAGTAGTAGGAATCCCCTAAGTGAACATAGAGTGCAAGGAAATTTTCCTTATCGCTTGGAACATTGGGCAACCCGAACAATTCATTTATACCTTCATGTGTGAGAGGAACAATTTTGCCTCTACAGTACACCTCATTGAGGGTCAGACCGCCCCTTAAGTTTGCATAGAACTCACTCACGATGCTAAGAGGTTGAACGTAGGAGGAGTCTCAAACAAAAATTCCCTCCCAAGACTTCAGATTGTTTGTAGGAATGGAGGAGATGTCTCTATTCCTCTCTCTAGGTAATGCTAGAGTCCTTTGTATGATTCATGTACGAACCTAGCCTCCTCGAAACCGCCTGGGTACTTCTGCGTCGATACAATTGGCTGAGATGGTGAGGATGCATGTCGTGTCCTTTTCAAATTAGATTTAGGGGCCATTTCCTAAAAAAACATTCAAGCATTTTATCAAACACCTTGGATGTGACCGAAGTTATTCATGATATGAAATCATATATGCATAGAGATGATATTCGAAAGGAAAGTTAAGCATATATTTAAGGAAGTGTATCTGAATTACTTTATTCTATCAACTGCGTTGTTGGTGAATTGTCGGACATTCGTGGGTAATGCTTGAGGGAGGGAGATAGTTACAGCTTTTGGATGTTGATAGTGTGATGTTTTAAAGATGAAAATGTGGTTATATATACAGGTCACCCTTACACCAGTATTTTCAACAAAGTACCGGCGTATAAAAATTCATATGCCAATAAATATTTTCCAAAGTACCTAGCACCGGTAAATACCGGTGCATGTAAAATATAATACTGCTGCAAGGTAGTTCTTAAAACAGCTGTTAATGGCTGCTTTAAATGGGCATTAATAAAAATTATTTGGACCCGAGAGCAGAATGATTTTTTTGTCTAAGTACCTAGCCCCGGTATATATACTGGTGCATTTGTAGAATATACTGGTTTGCATTATTTAATTAAGCAGCTGCTTAAACCTTCTTTAAATGACTATACAATTAAATTATCGGACCCGAGAGCAAAATAATTTTTTGTCTAAAAAACTAGCATCGATAAAAATACCGGTGCAATTATAGATTATACCGTTGTACAATTATCACTAAGTAGATGCTTGCGGTTGCTTTAAGTGGTCGTTTTATTGAATAGTTGGACCCTAGATGAAATGTACATATTTTTGGTTAAGTACCTAGCACCGGTATTTATACCGGTTGCTAATTATAAAACCGAGTATATCCCCTGTTTTTCTACACCGGTATTGCTCCATTTTACCGGTGCATATGTAACGAACTAGTAAAATACCTACTCCCTCCGTCCAAGCTCAAATTGCACAGTAATCATTATCACGCTCTTCGAGAAACATGTTTGACCGTTAATATCTTTATCTACGTATAATAACGGAAAATAAAAAGTTGATATTTG
>JAULKK010042436.1:0-18987 GCA_032355705.1 Rubia peregrina
ATCCTAGTCTAAATCATGCATTAATCATACAACAATGCACAAAACATACTTGATAATCAAAGCACAAAATAGGATAAACCAAATTTCACAAATTCAAACTAGAATTGCTTATCAATTGTTCCCAAGAGTATATTTACCCTAGATTATGAAAACTCATAACAAATCCATAAGAATCCATGGAAGAAGTACAAAAACTAAGAAAAGATGAAGAAAAACTAGGGTTTTAAGTGCCCAAGTCAAGCTTGCACAAATGGGGAAGAATCGGGGCTATTTATAGTCCAAGGAAATAGAGTAAAATAGCCAAAGTGTCAAATTCCGGGCTATTTGGCGGGCCGCAAAGATGCCTTGCAGTCCGCAGAGGAGTTACTGCCCTCTTCTTATTTGCTTCGTCATGGGTGAACCGCTTATCCATTTCGGAAGTTCTTATAGTCGATTTTATAGTGTTCCGGAAAATATATCCAATGATAGTACCCACAAATACCGGTTCTTCTCGGATCATTCCCTGAACTGGGTTCAAACTTCCGGATCATAATTCATCCGCTTCTTTGTCTTCATTCTTTGACTTTTTTTATCTTCTACCACTTTTTGACTAGTGGCCTTCACTACAATAATCCAAAGTACTTACGAGAAATCTACAAATTAAGCTCATAAAAAGGAATCTAGATGCTCGTAAGGACCAAAAATTCATTAGACTTAAAAGATGTTACAAATTGAAGGATTTAGGTACGAAAACCAAAAATGGTTATCTAAACCCCTTGTGATGTAAACATACTTAAATTTAGCAATCTTCCAACAAAAAGATAACAAAATAGATGTAAAATTGTTGGAAAAAACATGCATTTGTCATCTCATCAACAAAAATGAGAAAAGATCTAAGTGAAATGTAGCATACAAAAAGTAGTTAGCCAACACATTTAACTTATTTCCAAGCTACCCTAGTTCCCCCAAATATGTAAGAATCTCAAAAATCTCACACTCACCAAAATTGCTAAAGTAACCTAACCATCCGCCAAAATTTTGTGAAGAAAAAGGTAAACATAAGAATGATGAGTGTTGAACTAGCTTACTCCCCCAAAGAAACCACCAAAGATAATCCAAGAGGTTCTGAAAATAGCACCAAGGATAATCCATATGATCCTCAACTTAGTTATAACCAAGGATAACTCAAGATTCTCAACTTAGCCACAACCAAGGAAAATGACGAAAGATACTCAACGTAGTTTCTGTTTTCTCTCAATTTCTCTCATTTTTCCTAGGAGATCTTTCGGGTTTGCATCCTAGCATTCACACATGTTGAGGTCACCATCTCACCTTTTTCCACACGGCCTCTCATTTTTTCCTAGTTTTTTCTACCTAGCCGGGCCCAGCCTCTCATTTTTACCTAGACTTTTCGACCTATCCGGGATTTACTTCACGTTTTTCCTAAGTTTCCCTTTCGTGTTTTCAACTTAGCCGGGTATATATATTTTTTAATTTTTTAAAAAAAATTGTGTAGCACAAAATGCCCCAAAGTTGGGCTTCATACTACAAAATATACTGAAAACAAAACAATTACATCACAAAATATTTACGTCCCAAAATATTCCCCAACACTAGAAAAAAGTTCACACCACCAAAGATTCTACCAACTTACCCAAAACCAAAGAAAAGAAACAAACTAAAGCCATACCAAAAAACACAAAGGAATCCTAAGATGACCTTTCAACTCCAATCCCTCCCTCCCATAATTAATTCACACACTGTCCCCAGTGTACGTGACCAAGGTAATAAGGTGCAATTTAAAGGTATCAAATGATCAACTTTCTTTTTTTCTTGAGATTCATTGTGAGGGTCCCTGTAAAATCAAGAAAACCAATAATAGCACTATTCCATACAACAAATACCAAACATATCCAATCAAAATGATAAGATTGTTTCTTTATTGTCGTATTCACGAATTACTTGTACTGGAAGATTTCATTCTTGCATTTGCTCCTCAAGGATGGGATTTCCCTCCTCGTTCACACCAAAATTTCCCCTATCTATATAAGGTTTCAACCTTTACCCATTGACTAACCATTTGATGCCACTCCCTTCATACTTTATCTCTATGGCTACTTGTTCATAGACCTTGGTCACCACATATGGACCTTCCCACCTTGACCGTAATATACCCTGAAAAGACGTAATCAAGATTGGTGTAAAAAGACTTTTTGTCCCACAAAATAATCTCTTTTCACTATCTTGTGATCATATTATGATTTTGTATTTTCCTTGTAAATTAGTGCAGTGTCATAGGAGTTAAGCCTAAATTCTTCAAGCTCTTAAAGTTGCAACTTCCTACACTTCCCAACTTCATCCAAGTTCCTATTCAAACATTTTACAACCCAATATGTTTTAAACTCAAGCTCCACCGAGAGGTGGCATCTTCTACCATAGAGAATCCAAAAATGTGACATGCCTATGGGAGTTTTGTATGTGGTTCGATACGCCCAAAGCACATTATCCAACCTATCACTCCAATCTTTTCTAGATGAATTTGCCATCTTTTCAAGAATGCTCTTGATTTTTCAATTGGATATTTCCGCTTGACCATTTGTTTGTGGGTGGTAGGCGGTGGATGTCCTTTGGTTCACACTATATCTTTCGAGGAAGGCTCCCATTATTATATTACAAAAGTGAGTACCACTATCAATAATTATGGTTAGGAGTATACTGTACCTTGAAAAAATGTTGAACTTGAGGAAACTCGTCACGGTTGCCGCATCATTGTTTATTTTGCCTTTAGCCTCGACCTTTTTCGATATATAATCCACCACAACTAGTATACAATAGTTTCCATGGGACATAGGGAAAGGGCCCTTGAAATCCATCCCCCACTCATCAAAGATTTCAACCGGGATTGAGAGAACTTGGGCCATCTCATTTTTGAATTGGATGTTTCCCATCATTTGGCACCTATCACAGGTTTGAATGAACTCTCCGGTATGCTTCAACATGTTGGTCCTATAAAGTCCACATTCTGCTACTCTCCTAGTGGTTCTTTTTACCTGAGATATCCTCCCACGGTGGAGGAGTGGCGAAGTCTAAGGATTGGCTCCACCTCCTCTTCGAAAACACATCTTATAATCTATTGATCAGAGCAATGTTTCCAAAGGTAAGAATCATCCCAGAAATATTCCTTTGCCTCATTCACTAGCCTATTCTTTCAGTTCGATCAAAATAGGGGAGAACTTTCCCGTGGCAAGGTAATTCACTATATCATCATACCAAGGTTGGCTAGTTACACCAAACAATTGTTCATCAGAAAATTCTTCCCTAATGAGTTCCAACATAGATTTTTCATTGGTGGAATCTAAGATCTCAAGTGTTGGCAATCTGCTTTAATAGTTAGCCACTACATTCTCGCTTTCCTTTTTGTTTCTCACCTCAAGGACAAACTCACTCAAAAGAAGTATCCCACCTAATAATCCTATGTTTTGCCTTTTTCTTAGTCATGAAATAATGGAGAGCTGCATGATCGGTATATAATGACCTTGGTACCTAGAAGGTATTGTCTAAATATATCAAGTTCAAAAACTACGACCAATAACTCTTTCTCTTTTATAAAGAAGTTACGCTATACATCATTAAGAGTTACTGACGCATAGTAAATGACATGTGGAATTCTCTATACCCTTTGGCCTATCACTACTCCTATTTCATAATCACTAGCATCACACATTATTTTAGATGAAAGAGATCAATTTGGGGGTTGGATAATAGGAGAACCTTTTTTTGGAAACATTTGAGTGTGACTTACCCATTTCCTATCGGAGATAAGATATATCATCCCTGCGTTAAGTAGCTTAAGGACCTCTCCCTTAACCACTTCCATCATTGACATGTTTAACCGCCTTTAGAGGTTGGCGAATGGGTTCTACATTATCCTCCAACAGTATCCGATGCAAACAGGTAGATGGTCGTATACCCTTAATATCGGCTAAAGTTCATCCTATAGCACCCTTAAATTTATTAAGCACCTAAATCTACCTAACTTCTTGGTTAGTAGTGAGCTTACTTGATATAATCACCAGTAATATCTCACTCTCACCTAAAAATTCATACTTCAAATATTTGTGTAAATGCTTACGTTTGACTATAGGTGGTTCTTCTATTGAAAGATTTGTTTCAGGCACCACTAGGTCATCTAAGTTTTCTGGCAAGGTTTCTATGTGAGTGTCAATTTGGGGCTCAACTTCTCCCACATTCTCCACTAGACTATTGTTCCTAGTATCAACAGGATCATCAACCAAGAGGTAATCATTAAAGGCTACATTCACAGATATCTCAGAGACCCCTTGCACACAGACCTCAAGATCATCATTCATAGTGGGGTAAAAATCATCAAAAACACAATTCACATTTTTATGCATATTGAACTCTAGCACATTATCACCACAATAGTTGATAGTGTCAAAAAGGGAAGTACTAACCTCACGATGGCTCCTGGTTGTGCTCCTTACTTGGCTCATTCATTATTTCATTACTAGATTACAAGCATTCAACTAAACACAACCATGGTTGGGTCGTCAATCCAACCACGTGTTAGAATTTAATAGTGTTGTGAATTTAACCATCGGGGGGGTCAACTATCAACAACAAGTATGCATTCAACGAAATAAAAATTATAAGCAAACACTTGGGGAGTATCTGTGTAACATGGTTGATGTCATTTGATCACATATTTCATCATATAAAAGAAACTCAATCCTATTCTAGGGTTTGTGTCACGTGGTGCAGACAATTGTCAAAACTTCTCCCTATCTGTCGAATATTAGTTACGTATAAAATCTTCCTTCAACCTCGCCTCTGTAACTAGGGGGTGCAACAATGGCCATGCACATTGTGTAGGTCCATTATTCCCTTGTGCAATTAATTCCCAGGCGGAACACCATGAACGAAACTACCCCTAGGCACACAATGGAAAAGAAGTAGCTATCTTATCGATGGCTTCTATGATTAACATGGTAACCCTAGTTTTCTACCTACTCTATCTCTATCTGTAACCCTTCTGACCTTTTTGGTTGGCTAACTATATGTATGGTTGAACGTGATGATTAACAACGGTAACCTTCGTGCACACGCCTAGTTCCGGACTATCGCACCCCAAGCACATCTAGGTTTCTTTAACCAATGAGTAGAAATAGTGTGCAAAAGTGAAAGTAGAATCGATTGTGTGCCAACAAAGTGTGACTTTCAAGCAATTCATAAGAATATTAAGAACAAGCCAACAGAATGATCACAAAACAAATAGAAATAGGTAGATCCAGAAATCTCACAAAACAAAATCAACATATGAATACAAATACAATACCCAAGCTAAATCCCTACTACATAAGCATTGAACCCGAGTTTTTATTAGATTCAACACTTATAGGCAAAAGAAAGATAAAAATATGAAAAGAAAAGAAGCTAGAGAGAAGTGAGAGTGTTTTTTCTCTCTAGACAACTACTAAGATCTAAATATGAGAATAAACTTAAACCCTAGTATACAAAGGTTCATATTAGCAGTAGGGAATTGGGTCGCTGGCTAGGTCTTTGTTTTATATTTTTTATCTGCGCCATCCGTTGTTTTATACACCATGTCAGCTGGAACCTTGATTTGCTCAGAAGCTTGGCATGCCTCATGTCATTCTTCCCACCTTATGGGCTGGTCTTTGCATTTATGACTTGAAATTGTGCGGATTGTGTAAAACGTAACATCCCACCCCCATACTTTATTTTTGAGTAAAAAGAGGGGAGCTTTGTGCTGGATTTTGGCATGGCCCATGGCAGGTGATACGAGCCGTGACAAGGACCCTTAGAATAGGTCGTGCTGGTTGGTGTAGTCTGTGCTAGGTTTTGGTCCACGCAAAGCAAATACGGTTTGCACCAGGCATTCCCGGTTCGCTCTGCTCTGCTATGGGTAAACCATTGGTCTGATATGAGAGTTCTTGTAGTCAATTTTGTAGAGGTCGGGAAGAGAAATCCAATTGTGACACACTTAAGTGTTGATTCTTCTTGGATTTTTCCCAGAACTCCGAGGAACCTCAAACAATGTTCCCTATGTTTCTTCTTTGACCTTCTTGAAATTTAGATTCACCTTTCTTTGTCCCAGTTACTCGTACTACCGCAATTTGAAGTTTGTGTCCTTTTATCTAATACCATCCATGTAAATAACCTTCGATATCTTCTACCATTCTTGTGAATGGCCTCAAAGATCTACTACCACCCTCGCGGGTGGCCTTCCACCGAGAGAAAATGAAAAGGCACTCACGGGAAGCCTGCTAATGAAGATCAAAGAGGAAGATCTAGGGGATCATGAATACCAAGTGTTCATTAGTTCCAATTAAGTCTACAAAATGCGAGATTTAGACAAGAAATCCACAAGTGGTCACCTAAACCCTTTGTCGTTCGAACTTAACTAAAACTGGAAATCAACCAAACAAAAGATAATAATAAATGTGTCAAATGCATTGGATAACACATATATAATGGTGAACATCATGGAAACTTTGTATTCACGAGCACCTACAATCACCTTTGTGATCTTACAGCTAGGTTGCTCTCGAGTAATATTTCAACATCATTTTGTAGAAGGCCATCTGCGAGGGTGGTAGAGGATATTTGAAAGTAATTTGCAAGAATTGTAGAATATGGCGAAGGTCATTCCTGAGGATGGTAGTAGACTGAAGGCCATGAACTCCAAAGCATGGTAGTAAATAGAATTGAGTCTGGAAAGTGGATTTGAAATTCAAGAAGGTCGAGAACAGAAGATGGTGCATATCAATCAAACCAGCCGGCGGGTACGAGTTTTGCACGAGCCCAACTTTAGCCTTGCAAGGTATGTGGAAAGTGGCTAGCATGACCCGTGTAAATTTACACGGGTCGTACAACATGACCTTACATGGGCCGTGCATCTTCATGCAGTCTGTGACACCCGTGCTCAAAGTCACTCCAAAATCGTCTAAGTATGGGTGCGAGCTGGCCCATTTTACATGGTCCCTGTCATTCTAAGTTGCAAAAGTAAAGACCATTCCACAAGGGATGAAAAATAGCATGGTTCGTGTCATTATTATGAGAAAAAAGTTATTCCAGCCAACGGACCCCACCAAATGACATGGGGCGTGCAAATCAGAAGTTCGAGATCAAGTACCAGTCACTGCCTATGTAGGACTGTGCCACACATGCCACATGAAGATAAAAAATCCTAAGTCAGTCCGTGTGGCTCGCATTGAATGAGGCCGTTATACGCCCCGCACTAGCACGGTCGTGTACGGACCGTGTTATTTTCCACTAGCCACGTAAATTGTGGATGCTAGGGTTTCTAGGCCATTTTTTGCTTATTTTAAGGCCTAATTCTCTGTTATTATATATATGGGCCCTTTCTACTAGGGTTTAAGTTTATGCTCATTTTTAGACTTCTAGAGTTTGCTAGAGAGAAAAATCCTCTTCCTTCTCTCTAGGTTCTTTTCCTTTCTTATCTTTCTTTTTCTTTTTCCCAAAAGTGTTGAATCTAATGAAAAACTTGGGTTCAATTCTTAGGGATTACTTAATTAACTTTGGGAATTTTTTTTGTATTCATGTATTAATGTTTGTTTTGTGATATTTGTTAGATTTACTTATATCTATGTGTTATGTTGGTTGGTTCTTCATGTTTTTGTTAATTGCATGATTGTCACACTAAGTTAGCACACACCATAGTCTTCTTTCATGCTGGTTCAATTATTGATGTCCCCGGGGGAAGGGAACCTTGATGTGCTTGGGGTAACGATAAGCTAAAACTGTATGGTGGATTGCAGAGACAACGTTGCGATCGACAATACACTAGTAAGCCAGTGAGTTGGTCTGAAAGGGTACGGGTAGAGATAGTTAAAATTATCAAAGTTGAGTTAGCTTTGAAACCCTAGTGCCATCGGTAAGGTGCTTCAACCCCTTTTCCTTTTTAGGCCTAGGGAGAAGCATTTGTGGTGTAGTGCCCAGGACATAATAGTGATTGGGAGATTTAGAATTGCACAGTAGGCAGGGCAGTTGTTTTACTCTCTTAATTACATTAGGGGTACCGGTGGAAGAATACATGTGCACGCTACGCGATAGGTATGGGAAGTGTTGACCATCGACCAAACCACGTGTCACAAACACTAGAATAGGTTTATAGTTCTTATATGTAATGAAATCAAGGATCGAAATAACATTAATCATGTTACGCAGATATTCCCTAATGATAGTTTATATAGTTTATTCTCTGTTGAGTTGCATACTAGTAGTTGTTAGTAAACCCCCTAATGCATGTTTTACCAACACTGATTATTCCTAACATGTGATCGAATTGATGACCCAGTCGTGACTGTGTGTAGTTGATTATTTGATTCCTAAAATATTGGTGGATGACCCCGGTACTTTTCACTATCTACCAATTTTGATAGCATAGTAGTAGGAATGAGAGAGGCAATATAAATGTCCATCATTGACCTCACTTAGCCTCATCTCCTTTAATAACAGATCTCCCGTGATTTAATAGTAGATCTCCCATAATTTATTAGCAACAAGAGAAGGGGGTAGATTAGACGCGTCTCATGAAATGATCATCTCAGTTATTAAAGAGGCATTTGGTTGGGCTACGACGGACATTAGGGCACAGTTTGACTCGGAGGTACCCAGCCGCAATATTGAGGAGGATGTCCCATTTTTGCATACAATCATAAGAAATATTAGGGATGTGGGGGATAAGAGCAACATCAATATCTATCTTGCTCTTCACTTTGTGCATCTGTTCTTGGCGGCACATTGCTCTGTCAAGCAAAGCTGACTGATGTGCCCAAGAAGGATCTCCACTATTATGGCATCTGACGAGCGAGGGCAAGGACTATGGGAAGTGGGCCGAGTTATGGGTTAACAGAGTGATTAACATGACAGGAAAGGTGTAGGGTGAGATTTCCAAGGAATGATCACCCTCTCGGTGAACCACTTACATCTCACTGTCTCAGTAGGTTTTCAGCGTGTTGGTAAAGGTGAACCATACCTTATCAACTTGGAGAGGATGGGGAAGTACAACCTTATCAAACCTGCAGCTGTCTAGTGCATATACCACTGGTTATATGGGAAGAGTGGTGTCACCTTCATGAAGCCCCCTTAGGCCTAGAGGCCTAAGCTGGAGCTCGACACACTCATTGCTGACTTGGTGAAAGACCCGGATAAACAATGCCTTTCAGAGTTTGAGCAAGAGCTTCTAAACCTTTCTCTGGAGAAAGTCCTAACCGAGGAGGATGCTCCTTCCTTCGTTCAGCCCCCACCACATGATGGACCACACTCTCCGCCTTAACCAAAGCCTGAGCCGATGCAGGAGAAGCTCATTCATAGCCAGTTTTCTCAGCCACCACCAAACTTCTACATCTGACTGATGCAGATAGTTGAGGATGGTTTCCGCCTCCAGGAAGAGATTATCATAGAGCATAATATTTTTTCATCCTGCAGAGCTTAATGGATATGGATGAAGAGATTGATCATCACTTATCTTGAGTCTACCAGATGAAGGCACACTAGGGTAGTGCCAAATTCCCTGATATTAGTAAAGGTTAGCTAAACACTTATATGCACCTAAAAGCATGCATTAACCAATGCATTGACATGTTTGTTATTATGTTTTGGTTGTTTGATTTATAGTTAAGTTTACATTACAAAGGGTTTAGATGACTGTTGTTGGTTTTCTTATCTATATCCCTAGTTTTGTAGACTTAATTGGATATAATGGACACTATGTCTTCATGAGCTCCTAGATTATATTTTAGTGAGCTTATTGGTAGGATGCTTGTGAGCACTGGGGCGTAGTTTTGTAGAAAGCCATATGCAAGGATGGTAATATATATTAGAAGTCCATTTGCAAGGGTGGTAGTAGATAGAAGGCTATAAGTAAAAATGTTGTAATAGATGGAATCAAACTGAGAAAAGAAGGGAGTCGAGTCCAACACTTAAAGACCCAGCATGGTCGGGTGAATCAACACATGCCATTCTAGCCAACACGGTAGTCCCAGAGGTCTTTGGCACGGGCCACTTGGTTCTACACAATACCTGCTAGGATAATGCCTCATGCAGCTAACTATTGGAATTGACCATGCCTTCTTAACACGGCTCGTGTCACTCCAAAGTCAACATTCGAATACCAGCCCATGGGGTGTGAAGATTTACATGCCCTCACCATCAGTTTTCTTAGATATTGACTCCCAGCCACCAGCCCACAAGGATATACACGGCCCTTGCTGCTCAGAAGAGGAAAATCATACATCTGGCAGGTAGTCCATGAAGATTTACAAGGCTCGTGTCATTCAACTGATCAGGAACATTTCCCAGCTAGCAGCCTATAAAAATTGGCACGGTGGTACGCTCAGAACGTCCGAGACAAGTGCCCAACAGGTGTCTCATGCACAATGACACGGGCCGTTCCATTGATGGCCACTAGGGTTTCTGGCCACTTTTTGGGACTTTTTCTAGGCTCAATTTCCTACTACTATAAATAGGAGCCTATGTCTACTAGGGTTGAAGTTTGGTTTTCATTAGTTCATTCTCCTAAGAGTGGGTAGAAGGAGAAAGGGGCTAACCCTTCTCTCTAATTTATTTCTCCTTGTTTTAACCCAAGGGCATTGAATACAATGAAATACGAGGGTTGAATGCTTAGGGAGTAGCAATTTAGCTTGGGGATCTATATTTGTATTCATGACTTGTTAGTTGTTTTGTGAGATTCTAAGATCTATCTATCCTTATATGCTTATGAACATTATGTTGACTTTTGCTTCACATTCTTGGTAATTGCATGATTGTTACATCATTTTGGCATTCACCTTAGTCTACTTTCTTTTGGTGCATTTATTGATATTCCCCGGGGAGTGAAACCTAGATGTAATAGGGGTAACAATAGTCCGGGAATGTATGAGTGTATGCATGTGGATCACCGAGTCAATGTTACGATGACCATATACTAGTCTTAGCTGGAATTTGAGCCCAAAGGGTTAATGATAGAGATACCATAGTAGAAAAATAGGGTTAGCGTAGTTTGCAACCTTAGAGTCAATGCTAAGGTGCCTATCCCTTTGTCTCTGTAGGCCTAGGGAGAAGCATTCGTAGTGCAGTGCCCGGAATGTAATCGTACGGGGGAGAATCATATTTCCACAGTAGGAAGAGCCTTTGTTGTACTCCCCTAATTACTGAGGCAGTGCCGATAGAAAGATACAATAGCACCCTTATGTGATAGATAGGGGGAAATGTTATCAATCGACAACACTATGTGGCATAAGCATTAGATAGGTTTTTATATCTTGAATGTGATTAAATCTAGGATCAAAATATGCTTCCGGTCATGTTACACAAATATTCCCCAAGTCCTAGCAAAATATAATTTTTTTCCTTGTGTTTTTGCATGCTTGTAGTTGTTAGATAAAACCCCCCCTCCCAAAAACCTATTTAGCAACATTATTTATTCTTAACATATGATCGGATTGATGATCTAATTACGGCCTTGTATAGTTAAACTTTAAATTCCTAGCATCTCTGTGGACGACCCCAGTCTTACCACAATCTATCCCATAGGTAGTTCAGTAGTAGGAACGGGAGCAGCTTTATAAATTTTATCATTGATCTTCCTAAGGCTCAGCAGGTTATTAGATCTTCCGAAAGGTTATTATTACCAACTTGGCAGGGAGGTGGATCAAATACAATCCACTCTCAATTGTAACCCCAATTATGTGTCAGGAATATCAAGTAGTAACAGAAGGGTGTTAGAACTACTAGAGCTACAAGCATGTAAGTACAAGATATGAATTATTATATACTATAATATTCGGGTTATTTGCATCACATGATCGATGTATACATTTGATTCTAGACTCTAGTTAATCTTGGGGGTAAAATTTAATCAACGTATATATTGGATTCATGATCGTGGGAAATAAAAAAAACCCGCGGGTGTGGGTTAAATTTTGGCATCGCTGCCGGGAATACTAGACTTATTTAATTGTTAGCTAGCATAAATAGTTGGTAGAGTAGCTTGTATTTTATCTTTCTTGTTGTTTTTTGTTTTTTTGTTTGTTCCACTCTGTGTGTTTGTTTTTTTTCTTGAATATGTATTGTTTGAATTCGTGGTGTCAACCGAGAACCCTTGTACTACGATTCCAAATTTTTGTGTACTCTTTGTTTCATTTTTTTCTTCTAAGTAGGTATTGCTTGAGTTATTGGTTTTCTAACCAAGAATTCTTGCACTATGATTTCAATTTTTTATTGAAAAAGAAAAAATGTGTGGAGAAGGGAGGCTCAACAAGTGAGACTTTGTAGGATATGTCATTGCGACCACCCTATGGAGTCTTGTTCTTTGTTGAGTGAGTATCATAGAGAGGTAGGAGGTATTGGTTCCCAAGTCCAAGGGGATTGAGAATGGTACCTATACTGTGACTCTCCCAATTTGGGGTTGAGTTGTAAACCCAGATTTATGGTATGGATATGCATCGGGAAACCAACATTATGAGATAGATAGTTGGCTTTCACAAACCTGTACAATAACCTAAAATCAATCCTTAGGAGTAGTTCCCAAGTCCGAGTGTGAAGATGTGTTTGGAGCCTTGGCTAATATTTTTAAGACTAATGAGTTATTTCAAACTGAATGCTTGGTAACACTAGAGACTTGAGAGTTACCAAGTTGGAGTATGGAGAACTTTTGCATGCTATAAATAGCGTGACCATGAGTAATAAGTTACTCCAATCACAAATTCATAGGGATTTGGGAACCCAACTATCCTCAAGCATTGAGACAGTTCATGGGAATGTGAGTGACTTGATGGAAAGGGCGAGCCAACAGGAAGCCCAATATTCCAAAAGTGAACCATACCCATGGAACTTGAATTTTGGTGAGTGAAGTCACCTCGATAAATGAAGATAAGTTCAAGGAATGAGGAGTGGTATGTTGAAAATGAAGAAGTTAAGGGAGGGGTTATTGTACTTAATTCACCATTCTACCAATCTTCACCCCAACCTCCATATATAGAACCAACTAATAAATTGTTTGAACCCTTAGAGAAGACCACAGAAAAGCCAATCGAGTATCTGATCCGTACTTTGCGGGGTCGTTAATAACACCAACCTTTTCACAGGAGAGCTGTACTAACCTGCGGAGCGCTTGGGAGATCAAAGTTAGAATTTTATATTTTACTCCTCAATACTCATAACCAATTACTAGAAAGTAGCTAGAGACAAGTACGGGGTTGTCTGTAGACATGCTATAATTTGAGAGTTAACTATATACAACTCACAATCGGGCATCACTCTGATTGTGTGTCAGGAATAGCTATTGCTACAAACATATGATTTGGTGGTGTTTTATCTAACAACTACCATTCATGCAAACAAGAGAGATTAAACTATATTAAACTAGCCTTGGGGATATTTGTGTAACATGGCTTTAATTAAGGCTTCTCCACTAGTGGTTGGACTCCTTGCTAGTGTTGTTAAATGGGTGTTTCTTCCTCTTTTTCTTCTTGGAACTGTCAACCTCTTCCATTATGTTTTTTGAAGAGAGTCCCAAAGTATCTTTATCTTTGGAATTGATATTTTCCTACGCCCTTATAGATTCCTCTCTATGCAAGTGGCTTCTGAGTTGTACAAGCAACAATTCTTCCTTTTTGTGCTTAAACATGTGTATGAAATCCTTCCATAAAGGTGGAAGATTGTAGAATTATACTTCACACATAAATAGATTCATCCATTCCAATTTTGTGTTGTGTAAATTTTCCCGATGTCTGGCACAATTAATTGTACTGCTCTATTACGGGCCTACAGTCTGACATCTTGTAATCCATAAAATTACATACAAGGAACTTCTTACAAGAAGCATTCTCATCCATATATTTTAACTTTAAGGAATTCCACAACTCTTTTGCATATTAAACATTTTTATTAACATCAAAAGTGAAAGAAAGTTAGAAAGAGATAGAGAGAAAGCAAGAAAGAAAGAAAGAACAATATATTAAATATATCCTAACTAGAAGGATAAGCACCTTTGGAAAAGTTCGAAAGGCCACCTCTCTCGATCTGAATCCCTCAAACGAGGTTCTTTGCAATCTGAGAGGCTACGTCTTTCTAGGGGCCTCCTCTCTCACTTTTCTTTCCCTCCTTCACTCATCTTTGATAATAAAATATTTTAACACATGAATTTGTAATTAATTTTCAATAAAAAAAATTCCAGTCTAAGATCGTAGGTTTAGCTAATATGGATTGTAATATTGTATGATCATAAGATGAGGATCAAGATTTTGATAATTAATACATGCACGGGAGAGAAATAATACCTTGATGTCATTAATACCTTGTTTAGTTGTGTAATTGATGTGGAAGATTTGAATGTTGTGATTTGAATTGGACGTATGGTTTTCCGAATTGATTTGAATGTGTAGAATATTGCATAAAAATTGTAATTGTGCGAAACTATAATTTTTGTACACTTGTTAATTTGTAGAGATGGAACATTCAATTGAGAGGAGTAAGCATGTGTATTGCAATGTAAGGTTTTAAACAAAGAATATGTTGATTTTGTGAAGGATTTTTTAGAGCACGCATTTGGTCGTAAGAAGCAAGTGTTATGTCCTTGTCATTATTGCAAGAATTGTAACCGTATGAAACTTCACTTGGTTAGGAGAGGATTGAGAAATATTATTTGGTTTGGATGTTTCATGGTGAGAAGGCACCACCAGAGGTGGTTGTAGGTAGTTGGAAAGATGACATGTGTGAGGAGGTTGTCAATGAATTTAAGTGGAGCCCTGAGGTTTTGTCAAATTTCTTAGGTGAGAAGGGCATGTCGTTGTATCCCAGTTGAAATAATAAGGATACAGTGATGTCATGTTTGATGAATTGTTTAGTATGAAAGGTGTTGGTAAATAAAGCAACTCTAGCATGAACAAGTTGCCAAAGTTATTGAATGAGAAGTTTCCATCCGGTAACGGGATACCAGGCAACCTCTATGAAAGCGAAGAGAATTCTTTGTTCGATAGGATTGGAGTAGGAAAGAATATATGCGTGTCCCAACGATTATGTTTTCTACAAGGGTGACTGGGAGAAGGAGGTGGCATGTTCCGTATGCCATGTGTCATGATACAAGAAAGGGAGAAATGCGGTTGTCGATGGAGACTGGAGAGGTTTTTTAGGAATGCTAGGGATGAAAAGAGCATGATGTGGTACATAGGAAGGGGGGTGTCCTGAAGATTATGTGATCCACCATCCAGCTGATGTTGATCAATATAAGAGATTTTATAAGAGGTATCCGGAATTTTCCAGTAAGCCAAGGAACCTGTTCAGTAACATTTCCTCTAGGCACTCTTCATAGCCTGTAATGTTGGCCATATACAACCTTCCACAGTATTTGTGTATGATGTGGAAGTATGTATTAATGATTTTGTTTATTAACGTTCAATTTGAAGGAAATGTTTTTCCAGCATATGTCCTTTTGGGTTATGTGACGAAGGGGAACAATGTGTGTCCCATGCGCCATAAATGATTTTCTAGCATATAGACAACTGTTGAGTTAAGTAGTAAATAGGCACAAGGCATGTCCCATGTGCGAAGAGTCAATGTATTACAAACACATGTAGAATGGTCACAAGATTGTGCATTTGGGTCATCAGAAATTCCTCCGGATGAAGCACAAATTGCATGAGGGCGTATTTCAGTTTGTTGGTGGGAAGGAGGTTTATAAGGCACCAACACCATTGAAGGGGGGTTTCATCTACAGCATGGTAAAGAAATTGAATGTTGTCCTTGGAAAGAAAGTGATGAAGGTGGTTGCAGCGCCTGAAAGACAATGGAAAACAGAGGTAGGCTTTCTTTGATTTTCCATATTGGGAGCATTTGGATGTTCGACATTATTTGGATGTAATGCACATTTACAAGAATGTGTGTGAGAGTTTGATTGGTACATTACTCAACATTCCTGGATATACGAAAGACAACTTGAATGCGTGGAAAGATTTATTGGAGCTTGGAATTCAGTTAGACCTAGCCCCTGAGGTGAGAGGTCAGCGAACTTACCTCCCTCCTACCCCATACAATTTGCCAGTGGATGAGAGGAGATCGGTTTGTGAGTGTATCTAAGGAATCAAGGTACCATCCAGATACTCTTCTAATGTTAGTCATTTTGTGAATGATAATTTGCGTATGAACGACTTGAAATCGCATGATTGTCACGTTCTCATGCAACAATTGTTGCGCATTTCCATTTGTGAAGTTATGGAGGAGGATGTATGATTTAGCTTAATGTGACTGTGTTTCTTATTCAACTCCACATGTCGTAGGAATATAAGCACATAAACGTTAGATGTGTTGGAGCGGGAGGGGGTTCTCATGTTATGTTAGTTGAAGATGCACTTCCCTCCATCCTTATTTGGCATAATGGTTCACCTAGTCATTAATTTGGTAAGGGAAATTTTACTATGCGGTCAAGTGGGAATGCATTGGATGTACCCTATACAGCAGCATATGGATATTTTCACAGGTTACGTTCACAATCACAGCCGATCGAATGCGTGCATCGTGCAAAGGTATGTGACTAAGGATATTTTTTAATACCGTTCTTGGAACTTATTTGGCAAAAAATGTTTGGTTTACCTGAACATGTGCACTTTGGTATGAAGAATGGGGTTGCACGGTTAAAAGGCACACTTCGTACACCATTTTATGCTGAGTTGATGACAGTTCACCTTCACGTATTAAGGAATAGTAGCGATACTACAATCTATGTTCAAGAGCACATGTCATATTTACAAGCACTGACCTTTTACCAAAATATAGCTAGATCATTCTTCCGCATTTAATTGGTTTTACGATCGCTGCAATATGGACAACATGCCCAATAAACTTTGTTCCTTTGCTAGAAGGCGAAACTGCTCTATCTGAAGATACCTAGGGTATGATATTAATGGTTTTACTTTTGCAAAGGGTGAAAAAGATAGCTAGAGCACTATGCAAAACAGTGGAGTCTACATTAAATTGGATTCGACGTGGCAATCTTGGAAGAAAGACAAAAACCCTATTGTTGCAGTGATGGCCTTTTACGGGGTGATTGAGGAAATTTGGGGTTTGGACTATGTTGAGTTCAAAGTTGTGGTTTTCAAGTGTCGTTGGGTTGATAATGGAGTCGGGGTTCTTATAGAGAAACCCATGGGTTTAACATTGGAAGACCTTAACCGAGTTGGGTCGAGAATTACAAATTCATCTTAACTGCCTTGGCATGCAAGATATTTCATGTATGGGATCCTTCCAATGATAAGTGGCATGCTATCATACATGGGAAGAAATTATACTTGGATGAGGAGATTGATTGGCTCGTCCGAGCAAAATATCCTGAATTCCTATCTGTTTTATCAAGTTTGGAGGATTTGGGTGGAGCTGTAGTAGGTAAACGGTGACATGTCGATGGATTATGGGTTGATGAGAGCGTTTAAATTATGGGGGGTGATATTTTCTTGAAAATAAAACTATAGTGAACGTTATCACTGTAATTAGCAATAAGCGTTTGTGAACTGAACAATGTTCTTTGTATTCAATTTATCAATATTAAAATTATATATTTGGTTAAAATTCAAAGTACCGCACATTTCAAAATTTTCCAATCAACATTAAAATGGATTTATATTTTTAATTTTAAATGAATGATATATAAACATGGTAACTGGTAATAACCAACACATCATCCAAAATCGATACTAACCGAACTGGTAAAACTGACAACATTATCGGTCGTTTATTCGGTTCATTATAAAATTTTGAAAAATGGTAGAAACTGAAACCAATTAACCGATAAACCCACAAAGCAGCCGATTGAACACTAGTTTTGTTTAGGTTTTTTTATGCATAAAAGTTGTTTGTTAAAATTCCATAGTGGACATTGTAGGATATGGAACCCAAAATATCATTAGGTCCAGCAGTGTATCTCCTTCCTCTCCGGAGATGCAATCTAATATTAAACAGCAGGAGCTGAGGTTTGTGTCGGAGGAGACAAGGAAACTTGAATGAACATACAGAATAAGGCAACCTTTCCCGAAGAGAGGAATAGAAGCATCTCCCCCTTTAAGGAATCTATTCGGGCACTTGGACGGGAGAAATTGTATGTCACCCCTACAATGTTTAACCTCAGCGTAATGAGTGAGTTCTATGCTAATTTGAGGTGTGGTACGATGTGGGATGAGGCATTGTGTAGAGGTAAAATAGTGCAACTATGATCGGAATCCATAAACTAGTTATATGGGTTACGGAATGTACCCTTCGGTGAGGAATCTTGCATTCCACTACCAGACCACTGATGGTTGGGATTTTTATCAGGCCACTACAATGGGGATTGTTAGGACAGTTAGTAGGCCAGGAACCGAGGTGGATCCTCTTGTAAAACCATGCTAGTCAAAGATTATGAAAAGCACCTCACGCCGGAGATGAATAGCTCCTGATAATGTGGGGGTCCTTTATTGGATTCTAGAGTCTCGGCATTGGAGGATTGTGTCAAAAGTCTTCTGACAAAATCACATTATCAATGGTCATGGTTTGATCAGGCAAGGTTTTTTAGTACCGATTCCCGGATGCAATGAAAGTAGTTGGACCATTCCATTCATTTGCATACCCTCACTTTGGGCAGAGCGATGTGGGGACTAGCTCAAAAGATGCACGGATGTTGGATGAAGATCGTTCGCTAGATATTATTCATGATTTCCTATGAAAATTTCAAAAAGTATGGTTTTTTCAATTTTTAATTTTATCGGACGTTCAAAACAAATATGTGTTATTTTGAAGACATAACATCATTGGTATCAAGGGAATCTACCTTTATCAAGTTTCTTGTATCGAATTAATAGTGGTAAGAAAATATGATTTTCTTTTACTTAATCGATACTATTATCCATTGTTTACTCAAGAATATGTACAATCGCTTTTTAATATATGCTATAAAAATTTGAATGTGTAAAATTC
>JAULKK010042747.1:0-18968 GCA_032355705.1 Rubia peregrina
AAAAACCTAGCAAATAATTAACCCATAATCATCAACTAGTTGATCATCCTAGTCTAAATCATGCATTAATTACACAAAAAAAACAAAATATACTTGATAATCAAAGCACACAATAGGAGAAATCAAATTTCACAAATTCATACTAAAAATGCTTACCTATTGCTCCCAAGAGTGTATTTAGCCTAGATTAGCAAAACCCATAACAAATATACAAGAATCCTTGGAAAAAGTACAAAAACTAAAAAAAGATGAAGAAACTAGGGTTTTTGGAGAGAAAATCGGGTTGGAAGAAAAGTGGGGAAGAAGGGGTGGAAAATGGCTTTAAATGGCCTCAGCCCAGTTTTGTCGTTGCGGGCCACAGCAGGTCCTACTGCGGCCCGCAGTGGAGACGCTGCCCTCGTCTTGTTTCCATCCCTACGGGTGAACCGTTGATCTGTTTTGAGAGTTCTTGTAGTCAATTTTATAGTGCTCGAGAAGAAAAATTCAATGGTATCACCCTCAGAGTCTGGCTCTTCTTGTATCATTCTCAGAACTCGGTTCAAACTTGCAGATCAAATTCATTCGCTTCTTCAACCATTTTATCTACCACATTTTGACTCGTGGCCTTCAATATTTTACCATCCTTGCGAATTAACTTCAATAAAATACTCCAAAGTTCTTACAAGCAATCTACAAATTAAGCTCACAAAAAGAAATCTAGATGCTCACAAGGGCCAAAAAATCCATTAAACTCCGACTAGGTTACAAAATGAAAGATCTAGATACGAAAACTGAAAATGGTTATCCAAACCCTTATAATGTAATCCTACCTAAATCAAGCAATCTTCCAACAAAAAGATAAGGAAAGAGATGTTAAATGCTTCAGAAAATACATGCATTTGACATTTCATCAATCAGGCATTAGGAAACAAATTGGGAATGGAGAAAGCACGAGGGTGAAAAATGACAAATGGTTACCAAGATTAGGACAAGCGAAATTGATTTCATTGCCAGATGATTATCCCAAAAATATCACTGTCAGGCAATTAATGACGGAGAATGGAAAACAATGGAATACATAACTCATAAACAATAGGTTTAGTCTAGAAGAAGCCCATCTCATTCTTGCTATGCCAAGACCACATGAAAATCAGGAAGATTGTTGGACATGGATACCAAATGTGGATGGTATATACTCTGTCAAATCAGGATATAACTATCTATTAACTCAATGTATTTCAATAATGTAAGTCATGAAGAAATCAGCAGTCAAGGACCCTCACCTCACTGGAAAGCACTATGGAAATTACTCGTACCTACCAAAATTTCCCATTTTATTTTGCGTCTATGTAAAGATCATCTTCCTATAACAAAAAACTTATGCCTAAGAGGAAGATTGGCATAAAGTCATTGTTTGTCATGTACATACGACAACACATCCTTAAAATATATTCTATTCCATTGCCCAGTAGCCCTCCAAATGTGATTTGCAGCAAATGTTCATGAGCAAGTATATCGTTTCAACCAACATAACTCCATTCTCTAGGTTACAAATATGCTCATTAATCAAGGGAGAGACTCGATGGTGATTATATCAATGCTAATGTGTCAATTATGGAATCATCGTAATAAGCTCTTACATGGTGAAATCTCTTCAGATCATACCATCTTATTGCGTTCATGCCGCCTTGCATCAATTGGAGGAACTAAAACGTGGTGAAAACAGGCCAATTTCAACAAATGATCCATTGTCCACTGCTTCATATACTATAGATGTAAGGCAACCTGGGGGAACCACTCTCTTTTCTGATGCAGCAAAAACAATGGACTTCATATGTCTTGAATGGTACATAGAAGACTCAGAGGGAGACAATCCATGGAAATATGGTGAATCATCCAGGATAGATCAGATTCTTTCAGTACAACTTGTAGAAGCATCGGCTTTGAGATATGCACTTACTAACTGTATTGATCTTCAAATATATCCAGATGCAGTTAGAGGGGATGCACAAATATTGATCAAGGCTATTTATAATGTGAAAGAAGATAGATCTGACTTTGGACTGTTATGCACATATAAGGCAATTATTATCAAAATTACATGATCCAATAGTTCAATGAATTCCAAGATAAGTAAATAGTGTAGCACATAAATTAGCACAATGTCCGAAGAAAAATTTCTTGCATTTCTTATCATGGAGCTCGACTCCACATTTTGTAACTCAACTAAATTCTTGATGAAATACAAATCTTTTCTTCAAAAAAAAGAAATATTGGATCTTTTTTTGGTAGTCAGAATGCTAACTTCCATATATTTATCAGGAAGCCATTCTCTGTGAATATTTAGTGCATATCTTGACCATGACTACCAATATTGAGGAGTATTGGGGATGAAGAAAAAGGATGACTTT
Organism: Rubia peregrina; assembly: GCA_032355705.1. Classification (NCBI taxonomy): domain Eukaryota; kingdom Viridiplantae; phylum Streptophyta; class Magnoliopsida; order Gentianales; family Rubiaceae; genus Rubia; species Rubia peregrina. The sequence goes on from JAULKK010042747.1 coordinate 2,391, forward strand.
TTTAAAGTTTATTCTTTGGCCTGAATACCGTGCATAGGAGTCAATAGACTGAGCCAGGAAATTAATATTCCGTTGGTTGTTTTCCATGAAGATGAGACAATCATCCACATACATTAAATGGGAGATTCTTGGACCTTCCCTTGATGTAGCAATACCCAGTTTGGATTGAGGCTTGTCCAGGAGAGAAGAAAAGGTTTCTAGCATAAGATGAACAAATATGGCAAGAGTGGGCAACCTTGTCTAATTCCTTTGTTGGGAAAGAAAAGGTTGAGAAATTTCTCCATTGAGCAGTATAGAAAAGAAAACCGTAGAGACACATTGATTAATCATTTATCTCCAATTTTGTGGAAAAATTCATTGTTTGTAATACTGCATCAAGGAATTCCCAAGAGACTCGTTCATATGTCATGTCCATGTCTAGCTTAATAGCCGACATTGAGATATTTCCTTTTCTCTTCTTATGAATTAAGTTTAAGTCAATCAATTCATGGGACAATAGGACATTCTCACAAATAAATCTCCCTAGAATGAAACCGTTTTGATTATCCGAGATAAGATCCTTGATCACTTTCTTGAGCCTTTTTTGTAACAGTTTAACCATAATCTTATAGGTAGTGTTGCAGAGACTTATAGGTATGAAATCTTTAGCTAGAACGGGATTTTTAACCTTTGGAATGAAAATAATAAGTGTCCTACTCCAATCTTTTTTAGAAGCTGGCCTTGTTGGAAGTTCCGTATGCAGTCCATCAGAGGTTTCTTCACAACCTCCCAATTTTTGTAGTAAAAATCAGGTGGAAACCCATCAAATCCGGGAGAACACCAAGCTTTCACACTTTTAAGAGTATTCCATACCTCTCTTTCTGAAAAATAAGCTTGTAGCATTCAGACTTGTTCATCTGAAAGCTTCTTGGTTATGTAATCAAGCACCTGTTGTTGTGTAAGGTGGAAATCCGACATATGAGGGAAATTATCGAGGCTTTCATAGACCTTATTGGTATGGTTAAGAAGCTCATTTCGAATTTACTCAGGAGATGGAAACACAAACTCCGGATTCAGTTTTTAACTCTAATATCCTTCTTGGCATAGATTTTTTATTTCCCATTTATGATAGAAGGATGATTTGGAGTCACCATGTTTTTCCCAGTTGAGCCTTGTTCTTTGCTGCCAATAATCACATTGAAATTGTGATAATTTTAAGAGCTCCTGCCTAAGAGAGAATTCTTATCTTTTCTGCTCCTCATCACTGTGAAGAGATAAGATATCACAAAAATTATATTCCACTCCTTTAATCATGTGATTAATGTTACCGTAAGCTTTACGATTCCAATTGTCCAAGTGCATCATCGTAACATGAAGTCTCTTAGAGAAGATCACAGAGGAGTCCCAAATGGAAGGCTAATTTTGTTCAACGGATCTGGACTCTATATTTTTTAAATAATATTTGTGACAGCCGAGTCTCTAGGCCAGAATGCTTCAAGCATTTAATTTTTGTAGGCTTCACCATGTCCCCTTCTAAATAAACAACCATCAGACCATGATCTGACACTGAAATTGGTAAAATTTTTACCACAACATTTGGGAAGTAAGATGACCAATTCCTTGTGACAAGTTTTATCTAGCCTTTCCCAAATTCTATCTCCTTCTTTTCTGCCATTGGACTATATATACCAAGCTCTATTATTTTTAAGTTTAGAGAGTCCTAAGGCATTCAGTATTACTCTAAGATGTTTAGAGTCATCTTCTCTACACTCAGCTCCACCATGTTTGTCTAAATTAGACAAAACCTTATTCCAGTCACCAACACAACACCAAGGATAATTGAAATCATATAGAAAGTTCATAATCAAATCTCAAACATCAGATCTCCTACTTTTATCAGGACCACCGTAGACAAAAAGAATTCCCCAAGTATGGTGATGTTGATCCTGAACCTTACACTCTATTACATAAGTACAAAATTTAACTACTTCAAGGAAGATATTATCCAACCAAAACAAAGCTAATCCCCCTGAAAGTCAGTTTGGACTTACATAAAATCTATTTTATAATAAGTCAAAACAACCCAGAAATCCAGTACTAATTGGGAGGATTTTGTTTCCATAAAAAATGATACATTCGGTTGGTGGTCCCTCATCAGCCTTTTTAGGCAATTTTGTGCCAGGGGCAGGCTGAAACCCCAAAAGTTCCATGAGAGGACTCTCATATTGGATTCGGTAGTTGATTTGGGACAACCACCAGAAGGCCCTCAGAGAGATTAAAAAACAAGTCATCCATCACCTTGAGCTAATTATCGCTTTGGAGTTGAAGAACTTCATTGTCTAGCACAGTTAATTCTAAAGATGGATCGGAATCAGAAACATTAGAAGCCAGAACCTTTTGTTTCTTTGGGCTAAAAAACTCATCCTCAATAACTTCATCCTTCTTTCTGGAGCATTTAGGAGATTTTGGATTTTGAACTTAGATCATTCCTTGCTTGGATCCTTAAAATAAGACCTTATATTTCCTCCCACCTGAAAGTAATTTTGGAGCTGCTTTAAATTCTTGAATAATCTGGCTTTCTCATTCTCATATTGGAGCTTGAAAACTTCCTTCTTCATTTTACTTTCGCCATTTTTTCTTCTTTGAATCACTCCACTTGCTCTCTATTGCATTGTCTTTATGATGTTTTAGAGCCCAAGGGACAATCAATGGAGATTCAATGGCAGTGACTAGAGAAGAAAGATCTTGAACTGTGGGTGGCACTGGAGAAGTGACTTTGTTACATGCAGCTCCAATTTGAGACGCATGTTGAACTAATGCAGTAGGATTGAGAATTTCGACCTTCACATAAGGCGTTATCCCCTCTTATGATTCTTGAGTACTCACTCTGATAGAGTCCGTCATCACAATTGGGAGAGAAAGAGAGTGGAATATTGGATTTTCAAAAGTTGTAGGATCAAAATTTATACCTCGAAGCTAAGGGCTCAGAAGTTCATTTCCATGCAAGAGTTCTTCCACCTGCAGATTATTTCCCATGTTTTGATTATTCTCCATGCATTGATCTGGCTGATTGTCAAATATCTCCTCTTGACATAAGAAATCCAATAGAAGACTCGGCAAGGTTCAAAACATTGCTTACCATAGGCAAAAGTTCATTATCTATTGATCCCCAATTGCATCCCATTGATATTCCTTAATTTTGATGATTAGGCAGTTGGAAATGCTCTAAAGGAGCATAATTAGTTAGATCAATAAAAGGGAGATCAATCTGTATGTTTCTTTGACCGCCTTGGGTTGAAGATTCCCCTCTGAATGAGCCAGATACTCCATGATTATCATACTCTAGAAGATTATGACATTATAGCATTGCATGTTGGTGCAAATGTCAGGATGTCCGAGATTGGTACCTTCCCTGAGTAGATATGGACGACATATACTTGACTACTGCGAGGTCATCATCTACCACCACTATGAATTTAAACCCATAACTTATGTTCCTCGCTTTATCATCGAAGAAATTCCAATGATCATCAACAAGGGACATCAAAATCTTTGAATTTATGCTTTATGCACTAATTGGGTGAGATCTCATAGAATTCGTAAACATTTCAGAAGCATTGTCATACACAAGATTGGCTCCTCTAGCTGCAAAATGTTTCATCATTGCTTTGTTAAAAAAATCCTCCTGCTCGAGATCTCCACAATATTGCATCGCAAAGAAGAATGGCCCATGACTCCGCATCTTTTGCAAAATTTGACCAATCTTTCATAAGAGCAAGAAATCCAATACTGGTGGTTGTCCAAATTCTGCATATAAAAACTTGGGATGTGAGGTTGGCTAGGATCGATCCAAACCCTAGCCTTGAGATACTTGACGTTCATATTCGGATGATACGAAACATTCACCCTCTCTACATCTCGAATCATTGAAGCAAGATCCTTCCTCGCAACTCTGATGAAGACTTCCACTGGCACATTTTATAGCCGGATCCAGACGAGGATCTTTATCACATGGATACTGGCTAACGGATGAGGATCCGTCCAATGCCTCAGACATAACATGCGTTCTACAATTTCATACGGACCATTGTGTAGGACCGCTAACATTTAAACCTCCATAATAAAGTCAATGATAAGAAAATTGTCGTGCCTGTGCACTATCCAAGCACGAGGCCCCCAGTTATTTGGGAGATACATTTGAAAAATGGTGGTTTCCGAAGTCTCTGTCATCAATCCATAAGCCTAGCAATTTGAAGTGCAATTTTGGATCTTGAATCATCAGATGATAAGAAGTGATTCTGATTCTAATTCTTCCACTGCGTCTTTCGACTCTAAAAGCGAAGCCTTAAAAAAGCCCATGCATGTCTTCAAATTGAGCATTGTTGAACACCGGAGAAGCAATTAGGTTTGACACATGCATATTGTCCAACGATCCTTCAGGATCAGTGTCAGGCAAGTAACCATTCATTATGTGTTTAGGGTTTTTCGGGGTAGGAAATGAGGGATGGTGAATATTGGTAGAAAAAGATGGAATTGGGAAGTTTATAAGATTTCTAAGCTTACTCATTAAAGAACAGGAAAAAGTTTGAAGTGGAATGCAGTGTTTAACCAGAGGGCCTTTATAAAGAACACATTTCCAATATGGGAAAATTTAAACAGTGAAACATGTGTTGCATCTGGGGACTGAGAAACGGTTAGGAATTCTCTAAATTTGTTCTCTTTCTATGTGTTAAGGAGTAGCGTGTTTGCATGAAAATGCCTCGGTCTGTGGACCAATGATTATTACTGTAGCAATCCATTTTCTTTTGTTCTTAGCTCCAAAAGACTGTTCATATATTCTGGTCATTGTGATCTTCAATAATTTTAGGGACCGGAAAAAGAAAATCTTACAAGATACCAAAATTCCAAAACTTAGAAAAAGCAAGAAATTCTGAGTTTAAGGCTTTTATCCTTCCGCTTGGAAATTCAACTGGGAAAAGCTAACTTTTTCTCTACTTTTTTCCCGTTTTTTAAAGTCTAACTTCCCTAAAATTAATCTTGAGCCGCAATTGATATTCGTACTGTTGTAGATGATTAACGATGAGGAATGTTTTATAGGGTGTGGCTATTTGCACTACCCTTTAGTTGAAAGTGGGTGTAAATAACCTTGGGAATGTAAGAATGTGAAATTTCAATAGGTTCATAGGTGGTGTAAACAGAAAGACTATGGTTATTTACACCCACCTGGTCAAACGTGAATCAATAAATTCCATATTTCAACCTTACAGGTTGCACGTTTATCTAGTTACTGATCATGCACATTTGACAAATTAAATTTTTATGTATTTTTTACTTATTTTAATTCAAATATAGTAATTACTTAATATGTTCGAAATCAACGTTAATAAAATGTATTTCAACGTTAATAAAAATTAATAGATTAAAATGTACCATTAATAATATTTTAATTAAATTTTATTACTGATTTATTTTTTAGTTAAATGTGATAGTTCACTAATTATTATGATATATTCTAGTACAATACAATCAAATTCTACACGAGTATTCAATAATCATACCAATCTTAATGTGAGTCAATCTAATTTTTTGTGTGATTAAATTTCTTAGTCAATAATAATCATTCTAATTTCACTGTGAGTCAATCTTATTTTTTGCGTGATTAAATTTTCTTAGTTAAGAATAATCTTTTTAATTCCAATACGAGTCCATCTAATCTTTTGGTGTGATTAAATTTCTCAGTAAACCTTGTTATTTGTGGGATGAAACAATGGGTAATTATTTGGATGGTTACGCTGAAATTGAAAAAATAATAATATAGAAGAGATGACTATACTGGACTCAAGAAATTTTATATATAGTATATATATAGGGGAGGGTTGAGATGAGAACACTCATTTATGTGAGAACACCAACTTATGAGAGAACAAATCTGGACCAATCAATCATTTAATCTAAAGGAGAATGCACTTACAAGTGATGTTCAAAGCACCTACGAGTTGTACTCTATGCACTAAGTTGTTTTTGTGGCATATAAGCACCTACGAGTTACATTTGAAGCACTTACAAGTGATACTCGAATCACCTATGAGTTGTACTCTAAGCACTAAGTTGTTTTCGTAGCACATGTAGGTTCTAAAAGAATCACCACTTACAAACAATGATTGAAGCACCTATGAGGTAAGGTATACTATAGGCACCTATAATTTATATTTGAAGCACTTACAAGTAATGATTGAAGCTCATTTGAGGTGTACTCTAAGCACTAAGTTCTTTTTGTAGCACTCGTAAAAATTAAAAGAAGCACCTATAAGTTACATTTCATACACTTATAAGCGACGATTGAAGCATCTTGAGTTATACTCTAAGCACTAAGTTGTTTTTTGTAGCACTTGTAAGAATTAAAAGAAGCACATATAAGTTACATTTGAAGCACTTACAAGTGATGAATGAAGCACCTTTGAGTTATACTCTGAGCACCAAGTTATTTTTGTAGAGCTTGTTAGAATTAAAAGAAGCACCTATAAGTTAAATTTTAAGTACTTACAAGAAACGATTGAAGCACCTTTGAGTTATACTCTAAGCACCAAGTTATTTTTGTAGCGCTCATAAGAATTAAAAGAAGCCCTTATAAGTTACATTTGAAGCACCTACAAGCAACGATTGAAGCACCTTTGAGTTATACTCTAAGCACCAAGTTGTTTTTGTAACGCTAGTAAGAATTAAAAGAATCACCTATAAGTTACATTCTAAGAACTTACAAGCTACAATTGAAGCACTTTTAAGTTATAATCTAAGCACCAAGTCGGAAGAATTAAAAGAAACACGTATATAAGTTACATTTGAAGCACTTAAAAGCAATGATTGAAGAACCTTTGAGTTATAATCTAAGCATTAAGTTGTTTTTGTAGCTTACAATTCTATCTTAAGCATCATTATTGAGCTCCACATAGTTTGAAGATTCTACTTGTGAAATGCTCATTTTTAAGGAATTTAGCCACGAGCAGAAAACATACATAATTATTTTTATAGTGAATATACATAAATCTTACAAATGTACACACGTATAATCCATAGCTGCAGGCAAAAGCATAGACATGTAGCAACTTTTGTCTTAAGACCCAGGGTAAGAAGATTGCATTGCAATACCCCAAAAGCCTTATTTAGCTGCAATGCCTCTTTGCATCATGATGTATATCCATCCTGTCCGTAGCTTGTGCCCCAAGTTTTTTTTAATCAAGGGAGAAAAAATTGCCAACCATAAAAATGTTGAACACCATTATAATTCTCCAATGACATAATGATCTAGATACTGATATCTACAAGTTATCATCCTGTCTCTACCATTACGGTTCTTCAGAAAATATTCAGCAATAGAAAAATAGCAAGCTCATCCAACAAGAAAAATGTATCTCTCAAACTTCATTAAACAGTCTAGAGAGGAGACAAGATATAAGGGTCCTAAGAAACAACCTTGTTCAAAGATGACTAAGTATTTCCTTGTTTGGCTGAACCTGGAAGCGTTGATGATTGGCTAGTGATCTCTTCAACATTTTTTTAAGTTCAGCTTTAGCTCTTTTGACAGATTGTTTAGTGGGTCCTTCAATGAACAGAAAAAACTTATGATCCTCTTGTCCATGTAGCTTTCCTGGTGGGAAATACTGACCCCTAGTTGTCAAAGCAGCTTCGGTCCACTCAGGTATCAGACCCATGGTTACCCCAAGAATTATTTACTGCCCAATATTTGGTAACATGAGAACTTATTCCATAGCCTACTGCAGTTATACCATGTTCTAATTAGGTTCCACAGTCACCATAGAAAATGCCTCCGGAGTAGAATTGGAAAGCAGAGCCGCTGGCTTCAATGATAACGGATATTGGCCGATTGGCAACAGCCTTCAAGAGTGTTGCCTCATTATTGGCCGGGACATCTTCCTAGCTATTTATGGTGGCAGCATTGCTAGTTTCTGGGTTGGAATTGCAAGTACACTCAATGGCTTAACAATGATAACTGGCCTCAGTAGTAATGCCATGGTTTTTAATGATGAAGGGTAATAAAGAACTACAAACAGAAGTACAACAATAGAACTAGAAAGGATCATTGTATCATATAGATATATAGTCACAATATATGTGAGAAATCATAATGCAAGCACAAAACTTCTTTTATCATCACCAAATGGACAACTAAATATTATCAGGATAAAAAACCTTTCACATCTTAATCAAAAGGATTATGCCAAAGCAGACCATAATCGGATGTATTTTACATCTGATCACAATATGGTACTAACTATCAAAAGTTAAAGATAAACTAAATCATAATAAGAGGCGGGACCTCATTGACTAGAAAAAAGGAAAAATATAAAGAGAGTTCAACCTAGAAGTGAACATTTTCTTTTGTACATTAAAATCTATTAAAGCATGGTGTTTTCCTACTCTCGAGGTCACAATTCTTTTAAAAAAAGAAAGAAAACACTAACAACCTCGTGCAATCATCAAGTACTAACACAAAATAACACCACGATGATCTATCATATATTATATCTGAAACAATCATCCGAAAAAATATATCATTTTAGCAAACACGTGAACTACATCAAGTACTAACAAAATAACACCACACTGAACCAATTTCAAGCAAGGGGTTGAAAAGGAATAGGCTTTACATACGGATTAATGCCGAGAGAAAGGTCCAAACAATGCGCTCCGTGCAGCTCTGGACAGGGGCTCAGCCAACGAAGTGAACTGGCTTTACTTCCTTCAGAGAAGTACCCACAACAGGGATAAATTGAAAAATTATGGAAGTCACACACATGAACCACAATAAACCTTTATCGACATGAATCTCCAAACAAAATAATCGAGTTTCACAATAAAGAAACCATGAAATGCAACTCAGCTTCAAAACTTCAATAGTTTACGAGAAGGATTAAGTAATACTCAACTGGCAACAACAGTGCTTCTAAATACTCAGAAGAGTGTTAAAAACTAGTAACCAAAAACTCATCCACCTTCTCCTACTCGCCCCCTTCCAAACATAACCCTAAACAGCCCAACACATCCTTTACACACCTTTGCATCGCATAACCCAAAATCATCGGAGCCTACAAAACTGAGTTCCTTTCAGACATTTCATCAAACGCCTTTCATGCATCAATCAATGGCACAAAGATTTCAGCAGTCAGCAACACTAAGCTCATTCCCGCCTCCTCCAAGATTCACTTTCATGCCGCCCTCTTCATCGCCATCATTCTTGTCCTATTCTTCACCCTCAACTACCCCCTCTCTGCTGGAGATAACTCCCACCACATCCATCTCACCATCAACTTCTTCGCATTTGTCTTCTACGGTAGCAGTGCTGCCTGGGAGAAGCAGGTTCATCGCTCCTCCACTCCCACCAGCCTGCATGGCTTCTCCGTCCTCATCACCGGTGCCAGAGGCTTCCTGCGCAGTGTGCTATGAATCTGGCGAAAAAGAGAGGCGGGGTACTACGTATCAAAAACTTCAACTTCATTGAATCGCGACTCGGACTAATCTCTTAACCCGAAACAGGATCCGCGACATTGTTAAATTAGTTAGCTTTAGTGTTAAATATTGTCCTTAGATCTTAATCGTTCACTCACTTATATTAATGGTTAGGATGTGTTCTCACCTAAGATGGGTGTTCTCACCTAAGATGACTGTTCTCACATGATCCCAACCATATATATATATATAATTGGGATCATGTGAGAACACCTATATTAGGTGAGAACGCTCACTTATGTGAGAACAAATCTTACTCATTGATTTAACTGCATGAATGACTCGGATTTAAGGAGATAATATAACATTAAAGCTAATTAATGAGAAATTCACGGATTCTTTTCAGGTTAAAATGCTACTTATTTGGATCCTGGTTCAAAATTTGCATTTTGTTGGAATGCTCTTTCCATCTCATTGTTTGGGATTATTCCAGATTCTAACTGTTCTCCAAGATTCTGCCATGGCGTTCTTCATGGGGGAAAGGAACGATGTATTCGACTATTTGGCTAAATTCTATTGAGATTTCAATCAGGTTTGTTTCAAATTTATAGGTTTGTAATTTGTTTTTTGGTGTTCCTCAATTAGGGTTTTTTTCACCGATTCTATTCGAATTTGCTTTTTATTAGGAATTCGAGGATTATGAGCTTCACTGAGAAGGCCTACAGATTGAGTCCTGATCCACCGCCACCTGTACATCTATCACTTCATCAATTAAGCAAAAACAAATTTTCCAGCTCTAGCAACATTGAGGTAAAATTATAACTGTGATATAATCGAGGTTGAATTACGAATTTCCCATCTCTCCGCCATGTAATGATCGATGTGCTTGTATTTTTAATGAGTACAATCCGATGAGTAATACTTCTTCTTGACATTGATAATGCTATCATGGGTGGAGATGCTGAGCCTCTGGATGCCATCCGATCCAACTTGCTGGACAAGGCCGAGCTTACTAAAATATTAGGGAAAGGATTCACAAAAGATTATAAATTTTGGTTTGAAGCTAGTATTTGTCATGGTTCTACTGGGCGGAAGGGCACCGCCTAGCGCCTAGCCGATTAATCAGGGATTAATCAGGGATTAATCGGTCTAGGTGGATTTATATTATTTTATTATCTATATAATTAATTAATATAATAATACAAAAATAATTTAAAATTAGGAAATTTAATATATAAATAATAAAATAATACAATTTCAATCCCATTTACGAATATGACATTGAACAAATGAGTTTCAAAAGACTTCTTTTAAGTTAAAATTTTAAGTTAAGTTTTGACTCGCATTTGCCTAGCGCCTAGGCGGGGATTAATCGGGCCTAGGCGGACAGACACCGCCTAGGCTGAGATTAATTGGGCCTAGGCAGGGCCGTTTAGAACACTGGTTAGGATAAACTATTATGTGACCCATGGGCTGCTTTACAGACAGGGTCTCAAAACTATGGATGCTCCTTTTCTTTTTTGCTATTTAATTTATAAAACTAACGTTCATTTTTAAATCATCAATTCAAGTAAAAATTTAGATTTTGATTATTGAATAAACTTTCAACCACTTTTGATCACTGAGCATACTAAAAAATATTATTTTTATTGCTGCTTATTTTTTAAAGATTACATACAAACAACTAAAATTACTACATATATAAAAACATCATACTCTAGGAAATAACACGAATCTAGGAGATACCAACATTTGAATCTGTTAAAACTCTGTGAAGCCTTGAAATTCCATCCATTTGAAGAGTTGGGGATGCCCTCTGATGAAACCTAGTTGCTACACCACCATTAAACCACCACCACCGAAGCCAGAACCATCACGATAGCACCTTCATGAATCACCTACAAGCTGAGAAACCACAGCGGAAACCACCGACACGGTTCCACAACGTAGGGTAATCCCTAGCAAAAAAATAGTCTAATATTCACAATTCTTGCTAGGGCTGTGATTGGAATCTTGGACATCTCTATTATAGATATGGTGGATTAATCACTGAATCAAAACCCAATTCACTCATTGTCATCTTCTTGATCTTTAACCCTCAATAGAAATAAAATAATGAAGAGTATTTTTATCATTTCATATTTAAAGATATAATTGACATTTTAAGCATAATATCAGTGTCCTTTCAAAATTCTATATACTTTCGAATACGTATCTTGAAAGATGGTTTTTCCATAAGTTAAGAAAAGATCAAAGTTTAAATTGCAAATTAAAATAAATCAAGATAAAATTATCAAGTTGCATTAATCGGGTCATAAACTTATGACAAAAATACCTGCTCAAAGGCCACCGTCACTCCACCCCCGCTTAACGAATAACGACATTAACTTCTTCGACAGGGTGTTGCAGATTGAGATTCTGCCCGATCTGCTCACTTTGAAACCATTGCCGATTCGAAGCGAAATCGCAAGAAAGCTGTTGTTATCCTATCCAACCTAGAATTTGTATCCACTTAATTAACTGAGTACCAGTAGTATTAGTTATAGGAAAGCTATTCTCCTCCAATCCGAATTTGTATCCACCAAGTCTGAGTCGGATTATAGAATATTAGAGTTACTGCTGAAATTACTACTGAGTTACTGCCTTTACTATATTTAGAATTCTAGCTTCCTAGTCTGACTAATTCTCTTCAGTTGTAAATATCCTAGTCTGTAGGATTCGTTAGAATTTATCCTACTCTACAGAATGTTGTTTTAGACATAGAGATAGAATAGGCAATTAGTTAGACAACTCCCTGTATAAATACAAGTTCTACGTTCAATACAAATTCAACCTTTGCAGTATATTTTTCTACAACTTTTATATAGAATCTGTATCCTATATTGGATACAACATAAATTCATGTCTTTCTTATAAATACATTACCTACAAACAGGGTGGAACCAGGGGAGCGAGGGGTGTTGGCGCCACCCCTAGGATTCGGTGATCCAAAATTTAGGTCTATGGGCCACCGGAATCCATGAATTCCACCGCCTTGAAAATTTGCAGATGGGGAATTCCAGCGGGAGATGGTGGGTACAACCGAGGAAGAAGATCGATGCCATTTTTTTGTTTCCTAATTAAACAAAACGACGTCGTTTTACCCCTAGTGAAACGACGTTGTTTTACTAAGCTGAAGGAAAAAAAAAGAAATGTCGATTGGGCTGAAACCCAATCGGCCCAAAAAGGAAATTGAAACCTGGCTCACATAAATAGTTGTTGAAAGATTTCCTTACATTTATTGTAAATTGATTAGAGCATATATAGCTCTTCAAATTGGGTTGCTTCACCTTGAGTTTGATATAGCAGCGTAATTTGTTTGGTCAAGTATAAGTATTCTACTCCCTCTGGGTTTTTAATATTGGCATCCTCTTATTTTTATTTTTTTGGTATTTTAATATTGACACTTTTCCTTTTTTGATAAAATTAAGATTAATTTTATCCATTCAATTTATTTTTTACTTTCTCCATACAATTTGCTCCATTAATTTATTTTTTATAACTTTCATTATCTAACTTCTCCTTCGTCTAAACCTACCGCCGCTGCAAACTTTCTTCTTCCTCTCTCTCATCTTCTTTTCTCCATGGGGAGATGGGAAAAGAGTAATTTATTCAGTTGATATATTTTTAATGTTTATGTTATTGAATAAGTATGGATTTGTTTCCACGCATTAGTATTGTTCACTTGATAGATTCTCGGTTCCCAGTTCGCATCGCAACCAGCAATCCCCCACTGGCTCCGGTCGTTGCTCCACTGACTCCGCCACCGCCTGCCGCCTGCATGCTGCCCGTCTCACAACTCAGCCAACGTCCGATTCCAAACATAACATGGTATGCGAGACTTGTCCAAGCCATTATTAAGTTAAGAGCATTTTCCTTGTGACTTAGATAAGAGCATTTTTTGTCCTAGTTCTTGTGTTGTATAAATTGAATTGAATTGAATAGCATATGTGTGAATTGTGATTAGAAATGTGGAATAGCATATTTCAAATTGGGTTGAAACTTGAATTTGTGGATGGTGTGAACTGTGATATTGTAAAATTGTGAATTGAAAATCAGTTTTTCTAGTGAATTGTAACTTGTGTTGAATTGAATTTGTTGTAGAGGGAATACTTATTAGAAAGTAGTATTCTATGCAGTGATTTGTATTAGAAAGTAGTTTTCTATGCAATGATTTGTCATAAAAATCTTATTATTATGTATTAATCTTATTATGAAATCATTGTTCGTTAAAAATATTGTTGTATTAAGCGTTCAATTTTTTTTTTACTCTCCTGTTCCGCCCACCCCCCCTGCATGAGCTCCTGGTTCCGCCACTGGCTGTAGTTAAGGTGGTGGATGAAGGAGAGGAAAGGCAATTGACGGTGGTTGGTGGTGGATGAAGGTTGAAGGAGAAGAAGGGCAATGGTGGCATTTTACATGTTCAGAATATTTACTCCCTCTTTCTCTTGCAGCAAATCCAGTTAGGACAGAGGGAGTAATTTAAATTTCGTTCATATAGTAAATTTAATTAACTATGCCTTGTATTATTTTACGTATTGATTGAAGGCAAAGTTTTGGGACTGTTTTTCCATTGGCATATGGAAAGACGGGGTTAAATTAGAATTGTAAAAATGTAAAATGTTTTAACTGCAATATTAAAAAGTTATTATGAAATATGCAGTAGTAATAAGTTTGTGACCCGATTAATGCAACCCAAATTTTTTATCTTTATTTCTTCTAATTTTCAATTTAAACCTTGATCTTTCCATGATTTATGAAAAGACTGTTTTTCATGAGACGAACTCTTGATTTCATTATATTATATCATATTTTATATCGTTAAAGAAATAAAATATATGGAATTTTGAACACGGCTACAATTTTAAAATATAAAGAATCAAAAATAACTTTTAAAAAACTGTGAATTATCGTGAAAATCTACATATATTATTATTTTAAATAGTTATTCATATTATTGCAAAAATATTTAAATATAATTGATGTTCTTTATTATTCATATTTAAGTTTAACAATACTATAATATTTTAATAGTAATAAACTAATGTGACACGTCAAATTGAAATTTGGTGTATAATGTCTGATTAGAGACAATTTTTAAATAATCTTTGTCATTAATTTTACTATCTACATTACAACGAAACCCTATTAAAATTCGCCAAATGACTTTTATTCTATCTACAACACAACAAATCACTATCATAGATGTATTCTAAGCCAGAGGGTCTAGTTGAGCAACAAGTATGGTACTCCCTTTGTCCCAATTTAAATTACATAGAACTTTTTTCACGTTTATCAAAAAATTTGTCTAAACATTAATATGTTTGACTATGTATAATAGCGGCAAACAAAAAATTATTTTTGAGAAATAACTGTTATGACGAATCCAACAATATCACATACTATTAAGGAATAGTAATATTTACCAATATTACTTGTAATTGTAATTAGATTAGAATACATTTTCTAGTTTGGTATAGGTCTTTGTACTATATATAATGTACTCAGAGCATGAATACAAACACAACATTATTACCCCGTAAATATTCTTCATCGGGCCTTGTTTCCGTTCCAAACCTGATTTTGAAAGAGTTCAACCATTTTGTTGGAAAACATCAGTTTCGAAGTCGGAGGTAAAATCAGACGTGGATGTTCCAAAATCGGGTCGGTAGATGAACGTCTTTTTATTGAACTCAGTTGGTGGTTCCGGACATAAACAAGTTCATGAGGCTATTAATTTTCTCTTTTATTGAAAATGAGTTCCAAAGTCGAACCTCGTATCGAAGGTTGTGGTAAAAAGAATTACTGAAGTGGGGACAGAGTTTCAAATTCGAAACTAATTTAGGCTTTCAAATCAAATGTTTTTCTTTTCTTAAACTTGGCCAAAATTAGCCTCAAATTACTAATCCAGTTGCCAACACTTTACAAACTCATCGTTCTGGATAAGAAAAATGTATATATACCGATAACATAGAATCCATCTTTACATAGGATTAGAATCTAGCAAATTCTATTCCGGACATAACATGTAAATGGTTAAACTTCTCTGGAATTAACCTACGTGATTGGAGGTTTAAAAAAAATATATAGACAACACTAAACAAGCAATTATCGATAGATACGAATAGAAATCTATCGAAACTTTATTCCACATAATGCATGTCAAGAATGTTGAGATTTTTTGCACACTACCACATTAGAATTTAAACAGTTGTAGTGCGCACATGAACTAGATGTCTAGCCAAATAATTTCTTTCCATATTGATTTCATCTTGTAAATAGTCTGTACTCCTTCGGAAAATTCTTTGGACATTATAGTAGAATTCGTTAGTTATGGTAGTTGAGGGAGATATTCTTTGTAGATTACTTGATATGAAAATGAATTTAATACTCACTTTATCAATTTCTAGGTAATCCAACTGGACATGTTTAATGCACTCGGCCGCGTGTAACATAATGTAATAGTCGCACTCCCATATTTTTGCTTGTTTCTAGTACTTATTTGTAAAGATGAAATTGTAAATATACTAATTAATTACCATGAACCAAATTCTTTTTTTGCTTTCTAGAAATTCAAACCTTGATTTGGACTACATCCTTTTTTTTGTAAGACTAGGCTCATTGAGTGCATCTCCAAAATTTCTACAAATGATTCTCACGGTTGAAAGTGCAGCAGATCTATCCAATATACACGCTTCTCACTTGGAACAATCAAAATCAACCTCAAATGTTCCTGACATAGTAGTGTCGATATGTAACTAATAATTTTCAGAATTAAATGACTCCTGAATATTTACAGGAGTTAGAATAAGAAAACCATCACCTCTCAATGAAAGGTGCAATGAAAAGTTTCTTATCGCATCGGCCTAGACTTTTGCGTACATATCAATCCTTCGTGCCATTGAACACCATATCTCTTGAATCATCACCGGAAAAAAAAAACCTTATCAATCCCTTCTCCTTTTCATTAGCAAAGTAATACATGTACCTTATACAAGATATTTTGAACATTAGGCATTATCAATTTCAGTCAAACCCTTTAATAAAAACAAAGTTGAACTTACAATAGGAATATGGACATTATGGTTTTGTTGA
>JAULKK010042852.1:0-18966 GCA_032355705.1 Rubia peregrina
AAACCAGGGACGGAAGCTGATGAGATTCGAGCCAGGTGACCGAGTTTGGAGGCATCTGCACAAGGAGAGATTTTCAAATGCTCGAAAATCTAAATTAAGTTCGCAAGGTGATGGTCCTTTTAAAGTGCTAGAGCTGTGAATGATAATGCTTACAAGATTACTTTGTCAGGAGACTAAAGTGTTAGTACTACTTTCAATGTTGCTAATTTATCTCCATTTAGCTTTTAAGATGATTCAGTTTTGAGGGTGAAACCTTTCAGCCACAGAGGGAATGATGGAGATGCCAAGACTACTAACACCATAGATGAAGACATTCCACGACTTGATCAAACATTTAAAGGTTATGTTCGGGATCCTCTAAATGACATGGCAGGTCCTATGACTAGGGTAAGAACGAATGTTAGAGATGTTGCTTTAAATAATTTAATGGATCACCTTCATGATGAAGAATTACTGAAGAAATCAACATCTACAAGTTCTTGGATTAATTGTGTAAAGAATGTCGTCGAAGTGAAGATATCATGAAGAACACTATACTTTTTTTGCACACCGGATTTTAATTGAGGTAGTGTGATCATTGTAAACTATTATAAAATTATTTCATTTTGGATTTTTGGGGTTAAATTCGGCCATGTGGGCTTTGAAGGGATTGATTTCGTAATCTGGTCTATCAGGGTTTAGAATATTCAATTTATTCTGACTAGAATTAGATTTGGTAACATTAGATATGAACTATTCATTCAAGAGCATGTCTTGATGAATTCAACCATATCTCCATTTATTTTAGGCATTCTAGTTAGATATGGTTTTAGCTTCTTAAAGTTGCCATAAGTCGATTCAGCATCTGTTTGTGATTAGGGTTTTTGGCCGAAATCAAACCCTATTAATAGAGAGGATAGTCGAGATTTTTAAAACACCTTTAATCAATCATATATTCAGAATTTTTGAGTTACACTCATTGCTTCTTAGCTTTCTTCATTGTTGCTTAATACTGCGGATTAATTAAGTATTAACACCATCGATTTTCTGTGGACTAGTTAGGGTTATAAATTTCGAGAATTGAGCAATCCCGAGGGCTAGTTGATCAATTTTCATGCAGAAATTGCAAAATTCCTTGTTTAGTTAAAGATATAAAATTCTGCAATTAAGAGTTTTCGCTAGGAGATTAATATCAGTGGGTGGCCAATAAACCCACATCATTTGTATAATTTCATTATTCACTCAATTGCATAGGGCACCAAGTATTGATGCTTATCTTGGTTTTGCAGAAAAAAACTAGGAATTAAAGGCTGAGTTGGATCTATCCAAACTCTAGCCTTGAGGTACTGAGAGTTAAGAATTGAATGAAAGGTAGTGTTAAATTTGTCCACATCTTAGATCATAGTATCCATATCTTCACCAGCCAATTGGTTAAATAGATTTATGGTGAGATTAAATAGTCTTATCCACACCAAGATCTTGGTAACTTGAATGCTTGCATAGGTATAAGTGCCAGTCCACCTCCTGGGACATTACAAACCTCCCTCAATAGTATAAGGCCATTATTCAGAGTTTCTAGTATTTACACTTCAGTCTTAAAGCCTAGAACAAGAACTTACGATGCTTGTGAAAAATCTATGTTCTAGGCAATGACGAAACTAAGGGGGTCGAGCCGGGGCGGCATGTGATGAATGGAGTATCATTCATCCTAAATCTTTTAGCACCAGTTGGTTAAATTAGTGAAAAGAGTACCGATCTCCGCTCGGGTGATGATTCCAACATTTAACAAACCAAAATAGTAATAGGGAGTTGGCAAAAATAGGAGTGTGTCAACATCATTACTGATGATGGAACTGCAACGGCCAAAAGAAGTTGAAGATGAAAGAAGAATAAGATTTAATCTAATGCTACAGTTGGGCCAATAAAGACTTTAAAAAATTTGGGTCTTGGGTCCTTCACTACTAGGCCCAATTGCCAAGCAATGACTTTCATACTTAAAAATGTATTTTTTTAAATCTTTAACGCATGTGCAAATTATGGCTTAGGACCTTGACATATTTGGTCTAGTATTTTTTATATTTTTTATTTTTTAATAAATGATTTTACTTCTTATTTATTTTTTCAAGAAACAAATCATTCTTCTATCTTCGTATTCTCTCCATTTCACATTCAACTAAACAAATTTCTATAATAATTTTCAAGACATATTGCTCTGCAAAAAATTTATATATAGAAAATACACGTTACAATTAATCTAACTATATCTTCCACCAATAATTTTAGTTACGTATAATAATGGTGCATAATTTTTTTGATATTTTGTAAACATATATTACAACGAATATAACAATAGTTTGCAATTTGCATGATCAAATTAATATATATATATATACTAATTGAAATTTATGATCAAGTGATCATGAAAAAGTTGACCAAAAGTTAAGTAGTTACAAATTAGACAAAGTAAACAATTATGTTGAGTACTCATTCGTCTATCAGTTGAATTGTCAAAGACCATCACCATCTCGCACAATGTGACTGTGAAGCTGATGGTTTTATGTTTTGAGCCAGTGACGCATTGACACGACATAGGAGATAAACCACCAACAAGAGACTCTTCATCTCTGTTACCTTGAACTGAGAAAAAATTATGTACTAACTCGCCCCAAAATAAATTGGCCTGGTTTTTCCACTTGTCCTAAGACCCTCAATTATTATGAAAATACTTGTTAAATATGTAATTTGAGAAATCCATGTGATTAATCCAGTACACTAGCAGCCTGGAATGAATGATACAATCCTAAAAGATCGCACGATCCTCAGTGATCCTGATACTGCCTCTCCTTCCTGTTATTCTGAAAGCTAAACCTTCAAAGGGGGTTTACATTAGTGCCTTGATCACTAAAGTCATCTTCCTGAAGATTGGGACACGATGATTTTACATGTGATCATATGACCCTTCTAGATCAGAGTCAGAGACAAAACCACTGAAAACAATTGATTTTGGTTTATGCACTCTCATGAAGAGTTTTGACAAGGAGGAGGTTGTTTGGGAAATATGATTTAAGGTTTTGTAGTTAACGAAATATAAGATTCTCATATTTAAAGAATTTTAGGATATTGTCAATTAGTATTCATTAAGTTTCCATTAGACTTTGGAATGCCGGGATTTAGGATGTGTACACTCTTGTGATTTGGGAAAACACAGATAAGTAAACATTTTCCCTTTTTCCATTTTTGGAGTGACATATATTTGTGCATGTGGCTTTCTAGGTCCTTGTGCCCATGATTGCCACTGTTCACTAACTTCCTTCTCTTCCTTATCAAGAAAAGATTTTAATTTCTCTTCTTTTTCATTAGACTAATCTTGTTTTCATTTTTTTTGATGAATTTTGATTTCAGTTTGAAATTTTTCCAGTAAAATTCTTTCAAAACTGCAACTAGAAGCAAGATGATCAAAAACTTTAAACATGGGCTGTTGGAATTACTTTGAAGAGCACCATGTTTTCAGCTTCGGCAAGGTACTATTGGAACCCCAAATATGATCCTGTTTTCTTTAGTGATATTAGAAGAATTCAAAATTGTGATTAACCCAAGGAAGAAAAAGATCCTGGAAAGAGGATAAATTTCTCAAGATTTAATTTAATGATTGTCGCTATCCAGACTCGGCTTTTATTATTGCTGTTTTCTGTCTTGTACTTGAATGGTTCTAAGATTTTCTTCACGTATCAAGTTTTCATACTTGTCCCAAAATGAAATTTTATCTGCAGGATTAAATAATTGACATTGATTGGCACAAGACAAAAGTTACCTTTTGTTGGAAACCAGTCTATGATAAAACCACTACTTAAAAGCTTTACTGTTTTTGGACGACCCTGTCTTGGGATGAAAACCCAGGATTTTACTACCTTTGACACTTGTCCAATGTCTTAAATAAGGCTTAACTAACCGCTTTGTCATTATTTCTCTTTAATTGTCCTTGGGCTGGTGAAGGTCAAGTTCGAAGAAAAGAGAACTAGGTAATGTGATCAATCTCTCTCTTGCCTTTTTCTATGTTTTGATTATCAAACATGTTGAGAACTCACCCTACTTTTCTCTTTCTTTCCCTAATTCTCTCCTTTCCTTCTACCCCTCTCGCTCTCCCTCTTTCTACCTCTCTTTCTCCCTCTTCCCCTCTCTTCTTTTTTTTCCTTCTTGCTCTCACACTGGACTTTTAGTGATAGAAAAACATCCAAATACACCAACTCAAGTATGAATTCATTTAATTTTGAAGATTGAATCCTATATACTTACAAGACATGAGCAAGTTTCAAAACCTAAAACTTGTTTTAGTTTTGATTTATATTTAATTTAATTTAATAATTTATTAACATGTGTATTGTCGAGATATTTATTATAACGGCAAAGAAGTGATATTATTCATTTAATAAAAAATTACCTTTTATATAATTATATATTTAGTCGTGTTATACATCGATTTATAAAGCACGAAACATATTTTTCAAAAAAGCATAAAGGAGCTGAAAATGAAGTCCCAATGAACGGTCCATATTTTTTCATAAATTCATAAGGCACAAATCCAAGGCCCGGGGAATGGGCCGTACAATTATGCATGGTCCGTATTTTTTTAGAAGCCCAGGATGCTTAAAAAACCCTTAGGCAACAGACCGTACAATTATTCAGGAACCATACCTGACACCTGGGGCACGAACCATATTTTTTGGCATGGTTCGTGTCATACATTTTGACTAGGATTTTTTAGCTGATTTCTCTCTCTCCCCCACCTATAAAACCACCCCTTTATCCAATGGATTATGAGGTGGACTTCTGGGCAAAAACCTCATTCTCTTACATTTATTTCTCTATGCTTAACAGTTTAATCCCTAATTTGTTATGAGTTTTGCTAGATTAGGCTAGATTAGAGACTGTGAGCATTTTGAAAACATGTTTAGTGTGTAATTTGTGAGAATCTTGATTCCTCATATTCTATGTTTTGATTATCATTATTCTTTTTTTATTGCATGATTAAGGTTAGGTTTTATGACTAATTGTGTTTTTGCCATGATTTAGCACTAGGCTCGGGAATGAACCTGGAAGATTTCATCTTTTAATCGATTTGGTCATTGGTCAATGTAAATATTTTATTAAAAAGTGACAACTAGACATATTTTTTTATTGATGAGTCAGATTAGGCTTAAATGTGCCAGTGGGTTAACTAATGGTCAATACATGAGTTGATAGGCAATTTGGTGGGCAATTTAAATCATATTGCGGTTATAGAGTAATCCCACAGTTTATATCTCAAATTTATGGCCCCTGGGTCAATAAAATCCTAGAGGGGAATAGTGAGGCACTAATATTCTTGGTGTCACATTTTGAGCCATAGAATGGGTATCATGTTGGGTCCCGGGCTATCATGCTACTCCTAGATTTAATTTATTGCGTGTTCTCAGGTTTATTAACTTCAAGAGTAAGGGCTAGTTGGTGGTCAGTGGCCTCGCACCTTTAGCTAAATCGGGGGGGGGGGGGAGAAGGGTGACAGATATATAGGGGATCTACTTGTTTAATCACTGCTACTTCCTCTTTTTATTTTTCTCATACATGGGATTATAGACTATCGAGGATGGGCATGCCATGAGGTGGGCTAACCTCGATATGCCGCATATGACTATTCTTGAGACTGATTTTAAAGACACGCCCACCATGAACATAATGTGCCTTTATGAACCAGTTAGGTATATATTTAAGATGGTGGGTTTAGCTGGATGCCAAAGGAAGAGCCCTCCCACTTATAGGCTATGGACCTTGGAGTTCCTCTCCACAGTTGAGATGGGGGCATTAGCTGATTTGGAGAGTTACATCACTTTCTACTTGGGGGATCAACAACATATATTGATGGACAAAGACACTGTAGGGTATTTCAGATGGAAATACCATGATGAGCTTTGGGTTGATGGGTTCCACTTGGATAGCTTCTGGTATGGGATCACCAATAAGGTAAGGGACAAGAGGAGCAAGATTTCATATATCCTCCACCTGATGATTAGGTACATCACTCGCTTAACCTCCATGACGATCTTTAGCCCTAGTGAGGCAACTCAGTGCAATCTGGATAACTATAGCTATTTATGGTCTATGATTAGTGGCGAGGCTTACCCTAATTGTGAGGAGTATTTCATTGATAGATGCATCAAGGCATCGATATAGATCACATGGAGGATTCCTATAAGATGTGTGATAACCCTCCTAGCCTTAACCCTAGGGTTCCAGGTAGATGATAGTGATTGCATCGGTGCAAATCCTCCCGCCTCCCTATACACTATCTCTGCGTTAGTCGGTGATGGGATGATTATAGTTGATGGCCATCAGGTCATATGGTTCTATGATGAGTTCAATTTGGCTCGATTCATCCACCTTCCGCAGCCTATGAGGAAAGTCTTTTGGCGTAGTAGCTCTTTTGGGGATCTATGCATAACCACAATGTTGAGTCTAAGCAGGATTTTAGCCTTTGGGCAGGAGCAGAGAGGCACCGATAGTAAGCCCGAGAGGCTAGGGAGTAACCTCAACAACTTCTACATCAGTATCATCCGGAGCAACATCACGATAGGAGCCTTTCGGTCTTCCTCAGGCCACCATGGAGTTGACAATATACAGACAACTACAAACCATCAATCACCAGATTCATGGGCATGGTAAGAAAATGGAGGGATTTGGTCGTACTCTTGATAACTATAGGCATGACTTCCACTTGATTGGTGACCGATTGGATTATGCGGTAGATTGATGGGGTTAGTCAATCATCTCCTTAGAGGAGAAATTTGATTAATTCAGCTATGACTAGAGCCAGGAGTGTGAGATCGCCAACCAGAGAGCCGATAACCATGATGAGGACCGTGATATGATGATCTCCATAATGCAAGGGACCTCACATTGGAGGCAACCGGGATCGGGCCCTGATGAGAGGCATTGGCAGTGACAGGAGAGGAGCGAGTAGACGCGCAGTGAAGCAGGCTGGATATGGACCCAACGAGTGATGGTGTTTTCATTTTTTTATCCCCTATTTCACACACTATAATGCATTGAGGATAACACATCCATCAAATGTGTGTGGGAGTGGGGAATTTGAAAACAATTATGCATTTAATTTCGATGATATTTTCTTGATTGTGTTAATTTGGAGAGTTTTAGTAATCTGGACACCTGTTTTAATTTATTGGGATATTTTGTTTAATTTTGTGTGGTTTTGATTTTCAAATTTTTTGTTTTGATAAGGAGCTCCCTAGGGATTATTTTTATTCAAAAATTTTGAAAAAAGAAAAAAAATATAACCACGCAAAATGAGATAAAGAGAGAGAATTGAGAAGTTTTGAAGGCTCGTTTTGCCCACTTGTTGAAAATTTGTCGATTAAGTATCCTTTTGATTTTCTTTGGATTCTCATGCCTCATTCGTATTTGGTATGCTTTTTAAATAAAAAAAATTGGTGGGTAGAATTCCTTAGATTGAGATGTGAATGTTGGTGATCCTTCATATTTTAGGGTTAAGGTAATTATAGGAATAAGAGTAGTCAATTGTGTTGTGGGAAAAGTCTAGGAAGCCATGTTGAAGTTTTATTCGTTCTTACTCGAGGACGAGTAAAGGTCTAAGAGTGGGGGGTTTGATGAGACACAAATATACTTTCTTTTTAACATAATTAACACTCACTTTTGCTACATTTTATTGGTGGTTAGCTAGGAACTTAGATGTTTTACCAAATAGGGAGTTAGAATCACCTTGTCTGGTTATTCACCCTTATTTTCCTATTTTGTAAGCATTTAGTTACCTAGTTTATTTTCCTTCATGATTGGATCAAAATCATAAGATTTTGTATGCTTAGCGAAGATCAAATCATCGAAAAGGACATTCACAAGGATGGTAGTAAATTGAAGGCTATTCGTGAGTACGTTAGTAGATTTATGGCCACTAATATAGTGGTTGAAAATTGCTTAAGATAGGAAGGAAGAAGAGGAGAAGTGGAGCAAGAAAATAAGCAAAGGGTAAGTTGAAGACCAAAGGACCGTAATTTTTAAGAAAATGACCAAGACTGGAGATCAAGCCTAGAGCATGAACTGTACAATCCAACACAATTCGTATTTTTCAGACGGTACAAAGGAACTGGAAATGAGGTCCCACAGAAGGGACTGTGCAACTATGAACGGTCCATATTTTTCAAAATATGGAATTTAAGGTCCAGGGAACGGACCACACAATTATGCATGGTCCGTATTTTTCATAAGCTAAGGAAGCTTAATAAAACCCTCAAGTAACAGACTGTGTAATTATGCATGGGCCGTACCTGACACCTTTGGCACAAACCATATTTTTTGGCAAGGTCCGTGTTAGACTTTATGATTATATTTTTTGAGCTGCTTTTCTTTCTCTCTTTCCACATATAAAAACAATCCTTTACCCAATGGATAGGAAAAATTTTGGGGGGAAAACCTCATTCCCTACGTTTATTGCTCATTTTAAACATGTTTAATCCCTCATTTGATATGAATTTGTTATATTAGGATAGATTAGCACTTGAGAGCATTTGTTAAACATGTTTAGTATATAATTTGTGAGATTCTAGATTTCTCATTTTCAATGTTTTGATTACCATTATTGCTTGTGTTTTTTTCTTATGGTTATTTCATGATTAACGTTGGGGTTCATGACTAATTGTGAATGATCCATTTTATAGCACTAAAATCGGGAATAAACCCAGGAAGACTTCCTATTTTTGTCGATTTGGTTGTTGGTCAATGTGAAGATTGTGTTTAGGAGTGACAACTAGAAATAATTGTTGATTAGTGGGTTGTATTAGGCCTAAATACATGATTGAGTTAATTTATGGTCAATACGTGAGTTGCCAGCGATTGGGTCGATAATTTTAATCATGTTGCAGTTATAGAGAAATACCGAAGGTCATATCTTGAATTTGGGACCCTTAGGTTGATAAATTCTAGAGGGAAATAGTGAGGTACTAATGTTCTAGGTATCACATTATGAGCCATAGAAAGTGTATCCACGTTGGGTCCCAAGGTATTATACTACTCCTGAATTTAATTTACTGCATGTTCGCAAGTTTATTAACGTCGGAAGTAAGGGCTGGTTGGTAGTTAGTTGTAGTGTATCTCTAGATAAATCGGAGGGATATGAGAGGTGTTAAGATGTAGCCACTTAAGTCACATTTAGGTGGTGGCTCCCGATCATTCAAGCTCTCTATGATGCGTGATAGAGCATGGGTATATGACATACTTGCATAATGTGAATATGAATCGAGGATAAAGTTGAGTTGCTAAACATGTGAAGCAAATTTCCACAAGTCTCCTTATCATTATCTTTATTCTCATTTTTCGTAGTTTTGCATGCTAGTTAGGTTTACACCATTCTTATACTTATAGCTGTTAGCTTTACACTCAAGCACCCCTACCCCTTTGTATAACACACACTTAGTAACGCTTGTGTGTATTATTTGCTATGTGAACTATTTTTTTGTTGGAATAATGTCCTTCAGTTAATATCATTTTCCTAATATAGTTGGATAATTAATTTCGGAGATAATTAATCAGTTATTCTAAGTGATCAATATGTTCAGCAGGAAACCACTTTCAATCTGCTAGCATCAATTGTATTGGTCTTACAACTTATTATGACTAAACACATATGATCACACACAAATCATGAAATTGGATAAATGAAATAAATATTGGTCTAGGAGCCCAGTTAGTGATTAAATGAGAATTGAGTTTAGAACTCATTAAGTCTAATTGGGTTAGACCCAGATTAACTTGGACTAGGGTTTTCCGAAGTTATATTTACTTTGTATAAATTTATATTTTACTATAATAAACACTACGACAGTTATTAAAACCTTGAAAGTTTGGAACGACAAAATCAATTAAACCATTTTCAGAAAAAAAAATAAACCTCTCTGTAAAGAGAAGAAGAAAGACTAGGTTTTGCTTGTCGATCAAAGTTCTAAGTTGACGACGGTGTAGGCAATCCGATCGTGTTGTTTTGATACGTAAAGAAGGGTCGCATATGGAATTCTCATCTCCACGGTTGATCGAATACGATGGTAAAATACGCTTCAAAGCTAATCTGAACCCTTAGATAGATTCATACAAATTACATGTATGGGATCTTGAATTAGGTAATTTATACTCTACTAAATTAGATTTAATCAATTCCCAACACTTTTGAACTTCTTTTTCCTTGTGGGCAATCCCGACTTACCTTTAACTTAATTTTTAGTAGTTAGTAGTAATAGGGTAGCAACTATATGAATCTCATCTTTGATTTGGTGCTCTAGTTTTTAATGACCCAAATTGCCTGTCAGTGGGTGAGTTTCTTTGATGGCAATAGCGGAAGTGTAAAAATTATGATTTTGGCAGTGGGGGTGTCGTGCTAGCGGAGATTAGAAAGGTGAAGATAATCATATATGTTAGAGGTAGTGAAAGAGAGAGGCGGTGAGGCGTGAGTTGTCGTTGAGTGAAAGGAGAGTGGAGATATTCACTTAAATAAATAAGGATATTTATGTATTTTAATTTAATTTTTTATTAAAATTTCTAGTCAATGACAATATCGGACCACGCAATTTAAAATAAAGATTAAGTTGAAAAAGGTGACATTTTTTAAGAGATTGGATAGGTCAGGGACTTGATTGCAAACCGGGATATATTATGCAATTAATCTAAATTTAGGATTTCATATAAATATTAATTTTTTCCTTTTCCTTTTTTTATTCCCATATTTGATTTTTTTTCTCTTCCTCTCCAACCTCTTCTCTCATACCTTCCACCTCTCGCCTGCGTTGCCACCATAACCTCCATTGTTTCCGACGAAACCATATTCTCCTCTTGCCGCCGATTTCACCTCTTCTCGTAACCGCATCGTCTTCTCCATCTCTTCTCTATTTTTTATTATTCTGGTTTGTTAGCTTGTTCGTTCAATTGAGATTCGTTGAATAGTTAGGATTTCTTCTCTTTCTACTCTGTGTTTTGCAGATATTGTTTTTCTATCGTTTTGTATTTGTTATTTGTTGTTACTTTAATTTTATGGTTTTGAGCATTGGATAGGCATCATTTTCCTGTATTTTGAACTGCTATTTGCGTTCTTCTTTAATCTAAAAATAAAATTTATAATTGTTCATTTGGAACTGCGAGTTGTATTTGTTTACTTATTTGTTGCACCTGTTAGTATCCAGTGTGTAGTTGTTATTTGTATTGTGAATTTTCATTTTCATTAGTTGTTTATTGTTAGTTTTGCATCACGAACAACATATGCTTACTTATATCTTGTATATCTTAGTCTTCATTGTGTACTAGTTAGTTATATTGTGTATGACTTTATATATTTATATTTATTTTAATTTATTGTTGATTGTTCATTTTTAATTAGAAATTAAATTCTCTTTCTTATATGTTGCACCTGTTAGTATCCAGTATGTACTTGCAAGTTGTACCGTGTATGGCCTTTCATTTTCACATGTTGTTGATTGTTAGTTTTAAATTAGGAAATGCATCTGTTTGCTTATATCTTATATCTGTTGGTATCCAGTGTGTACTTGTTAGTCAACTATGTATGACTTTTTATTTTGATTTGTTGTTTGTTTATTTTGAATTAAGAACCACACCTGTTTACGTATTTGTTGCATTTGTTAGTATTCAAAGTGCATTAATTTATTTTAAAAGTTGGATCTAAACTTGAAATTGTTATAACTTTTAAGGAATCGAAAGATAGTGAACACTGGACCCCACTAGACGTTCAGACATGAATAGTATTCAGATGAAGATAACATTGAACACGAGGAATTTGAAGATCATGCACCCTTGAAAATTGAAAATTGATTCGTTCTATAGCGATTGTTAGTTAATCTATAGAGGAATATTATTTGTAATTGTAACTTCCCTAATGGAAGTTTTCTATTTAATGAAGACTAAATTGTTTATTTGGTCCCCAACATATATTAAAATACCATCTTTTGGTCCCCAGTCTCAATAATGCGTACATCTGACACTTAACAAACTGGAAATAATTTCTTTGGTCCCCAATCCGGTTTTCGGGCGATTTTCCGTCAATACTGGCCACGTGACCCGCACGTGAAATTATTTTCCGGTAAAATTGTAATTTTACCCCTGAAACCCTTAAAAAAACTATTAGGTTTCTGCCGCCGCCCCGTCGCCGCCAATGTTTTCTTCCCCATTGATGGTCTTTTGGTTGCCGATTGCTTCTTCTCTCAAGGGTCCCGTCGCCTGAAAGTGCTTCGTCCCTGACAATGTTCTTCCCTGATCCGCAGCCAAATTCTCCCTCCAATTTAGGTTCACACCAAGCATGACCTCCGATTCACCGCCAAGCACGGCCTCCGTCAAGTGTGTTAAGTTAAATTTTTGAAGACATATCAGGTTCAAGGTTAACTAACCCTGAGTTCTTGGCGTCACTGCTAAACGACATCGTTCCGGTGAGACGGTTGTGCGCCAGGTTCCAGCGAAGAAGAATATGCGTGTGGTCTTCACACACGAGCACACACTCAGGCGCGTGCATCTCAAGCGCACAACATTGGAAGGCGTGTGCTGCACATGCACGATGGTGAATTGTCTGGTGGCGGCGGCGGATTTTAGGGTTAAAATTATGATTTTACCCTTGGGCATACCGAAATATTATGTCACGTGACGGAAAACCGCTCGAAAACGAGATAAGGGACCAAACAAATCATTTTGGGTTTGTTGGGTGCCAAATGTACGCGGTTTTGGGAGTGGTGACCAAAAGATGGTATTTTAATATATGTTGGAGACCAAATAAACAATTTAGTCTTTAATGAATAATAATTGTATTTATGTTTAATCCAAAATTTCTATTACGCGCACTTTTATCACGTATCTTCTCTTTTGTTCAGATGTGTACGAAACTGACAACATTTGCATGTTCTGTGTACTATAAGAAATACTAGTTGCATGCTAACCTATGTATGTTTTAACAAAACAGAAACAATTAATAAGATAACTTATGCACACTCTTAGAAAAGTTTTGCTATTAATAAAAAAAATTGACAGTTTTAAATCAAATGTGTGTTTTTATTTTAAAAAATACAAGTTGTAAAGTAATCAATGCATAATTTATATGAACAATTTATTGTCAAATTATAGTCTCCTCTATTTTCTGTACTATAACATATACTAGCTGTAGGCTAACATATGCATGTTTTTACAAAATAAAAATATTCATAACTTAGCTTATACACAACCTACTAGCAAGGTTTCATAATTCATATTCATAGTTTAAAAATAAATGCGTGTTTTAATACAAATGATACGTATTATAAGGTAACAGATGCAAAGTCTAACTAAAATTTTAAAACAACATTTAGTTCATTTTGCTAATGCTCGCCACCTGTTTTTTTACATGTTCATAGCAGTTGAATTCATAAATTCACTGCTTCGGAGATTTCATTCATGTCCAACTCTACAACATAAATTCTGTGATTGTGGTAGTTACCTTATTGTGTATGGTTTGGAAGAGAATAAGGCTAAAAAGTGATTTTTTTTTATATTTAAAATGAATTTCTTTCAAATGAATTTGAAATTCAGTAGGTTGTGAGCTGTTCCAAGAGGCTACATGTTTTTTAGTTGATTTCAATTTCGATTAATTTTTTGTCGTTGAGGATATGAAATTTTTTAGGTCGTATTCATAATAGGAAACCGGCCTTTCCGTTGGAGGATTCATCGAAGGGGTGAAGAAATGGAGAAGGAGAAGAAATGGAGAAGAAAGTGCAGATATAACCCTGTAAAATCTGTAAGAGCAAAACTAACCCCATGTTTTTTGTAAAATTATGGAATTATGCCCATTTTGCTCAGTTCTGACTTTGACTCTGGAAGGTCGTCGCCGTACCTCTCAAAATTACTATTTATAAGACCTAAATACTTTCTAAATACAATTAAGTAGATAATGGCAAATCAGGGCGTCCATAAAGAAGATGGATTTTCCTAAGGGTTTTCACATATAACGGTAAATACTACGATAGATATAAAGATATGCATATATATAAAAGCTTGTAAAGAGGGGGGATTTTGGAATGATTTTTCTAAGTTATCAATTTAAAGACAAGTTAAACTAGCAAACAAGGTAAATCTACTAAATAAGCAACAACAATTAAGAACAGTTTAAACACAAATTACGGGACCTTGGGCACAATTGATTTCTACTTCCAAACCTCTTATCTATCATAGAACATACAACCTATTCAATACTTTTACTACTGTGAAGATAAATCTTCTATCCTTATTTGATTGTAGTTTACAATAGTGAATTTGACATCTCTCGCTAAACCTCACTAATGCCCCCTTTAGTCAATCAACACCTAAAGGTATCCCATTAGCTTCACTAAGTATGAAGAATCAACGAGCTTGGTAACACTTATAAACACTACAATGTGTCTAAGCATTGAACCAATTCATGCATTTATACAAGATTAGACAAAACGTTCAACATTCATAAACTTCTTCTATTTTCTACCCAAACAAACTTGATAATGAATTCGACATTATCACATTTATCTAGCATTCATCAAATCATTAACCATATTAGTGGCTCCAACTCAAGCTTTTGGATTTCATATCAAAATAAGGGAGAATTAGATATTTTCTCCAAACCCTAACAAGTAATCATACAAGAAATTCATTTACTCAAACTTCCAATACCATAAATGTATTCAACAACCAAATTCAAGCACAATAAATGCAAAATAGAAAAGCATTAAAAAGCTTCATATAAATTTCTCAACACATGGGCTTAGAAGACTTAATAATTTCTCACAAGTCTAAATTTAGCTACTAGAATCCATACTAAACAACAATAGAAATTCAAACATGAAATAAAAAATAAAGCAAGATTAAAATGGTGGAAAAACTAGGGTTATATGTTTAGAAGCAGGAGAGAAAAGGTTGCTAGAAAGGGGAGAAGATAAGAGAGTTTATAGTACAAAAAGTCCAAAACGTAGATCTGGAAGTGGACCATTGCGACTCGCTACACATGTGTCGCCACTCGCGATGGACAGAGTAGGCTGCCCTAAAATTTCCTCTTCTATTTGGTCTAGGTGTAGTTGTCTCCTCCTTCCCTCTTGGGGTGTTCAAGGTCTTCACTGTCTTCAAAATGAAGTCTTCCTGGTCTTTAAATCTTCCAACGAATACCTCGTCTCACAAAATCTGTATTAAAAGTGATAAGAGTGTTAAAGTTTCTCTTAGCTCTAGTAATAGAATTTCAAGGTAAAATGGTGCATCCAAAGTACCAAAACATATCAAAATGAGTATAAAGGGTCACAAAATCATCGTATAAAATGGACGTATCAAAAACCCGGATAGGTTGAATGACATAGGTAAAAATGAGAGGCTAGGCCTGACTAGGTTGGAAAATCTAGGCAAATATGAGAGGCTATGTGGAAAAAGGTGACAATTGAGCTCACATTGTGTGAATTCTAGGATGAAAACCCAAAAGGGCTCCTAGGTAAAATTAGAGAAATTGGAAACAGATAATTTGAACATCTTTTGGCCATCTTTGGTGGTTTCCCCATCAAAATCTCATGAATTGACTGTGGCGGCTTCTTCGGCGGAGTAAGCTAATTTAGTACTTTCATTCTACTTTTCCTTTTTCCCTTTTTGTTTCATGTGTTTTTTGGTGGATTACTTACGTTAGCATCATCGGGGAGAGTGAGGGTGGTGACATTCTTACAATCTTTGGGGGACTAGGGTAGCTTAAGAATAAGTTGGATATATTGGATAACTTATCTGGCTATGCAACATTCCTCTTGGATCTTTTCTCATTTTTGCTTACTCTAGGACGAGTAAAGGTTTATGTGTGCGGGGATTCATATGCTTTATGCATGCGTTAACCAATGCATTTGGTACACTTATAATCATTTTTTGTTAGGTTGATTGCTAGATTTAGTTTAGCTTACATAACAAAGGGTTTAGATGTCTATTATTGGTATTGTTGTCTAAATCCTAAGTTTTGTAGACTTAATAGAAGCTAATGAACACTTTGTATTCACGGGCGCCTAGATTTTCCTTTGAAATATTACAAGTAGGTTGCTCGTGAGTGCTTTTCATAATTATTTTGTAGAAGTCCATCCGCGAGCGTGGTAGAAGATATTTGAAGGTCATTCGCAAGCATGGTGGAATATATCAAAGGCCATTCACGAAGACGGTAGTAGGTTAAGGTCATAGACCCGAAAGCATGGTAGTTACATGGAATTGAGCCCGGAAAAGGTGGATTTTGAATTCAGGAAGGTCAAGAACGGAAGACGGTGTTAAACGGCCGAACTAGTCGGCCAGCCAACCAGCCGATACGAGACTTTGCACGAGCCCACACCACCCATGCACGGTTTGTGCAATGTGGCCAGAACAACCCATGCAAATTAACACAGTCCGTGTAACAACCTTTACACAGTCCTTTCACATCCGTGCAGGATGCAACATAAACACTTCAAAATCACTTTGAAACAGATAATTATGGGCGCAAACCCTTCCTTTTTACACAATATGCACATTTCAATGTTTGAAAACTGAAGATCAAGCCTTAGACTGTGAAAATAGCATGACCTGCACTATTTTGCTTGAGAAAAAAAATCCTTCCAGCCGACAGGGCCGAGCCAAACAATACAGGTCACGCAAATCAAAAGTTTAAGACAAAGCACCAGCCCAAGGCTTGTGTCGTTCTATACGCTCTTCCTGGAACAAAGCCACATGCCCCGTGTTAGTTCGCGCAATCTTGGTCAGCATAAGACTGAAGGGTCCCTGCCATGCCGTACACCATGATGGACTGGGTCATTTTCTGTTGGCCACCCAAATTGCGAGTGCTATGGTTTCTTGGCAATTTTAGGGCCTTTTTCAAGGCCCAATTCCCTATTACTCTATATATGGATCTATATCTACTAGGGTTTAATTTTATGCCCATTTGTAGACTTCAAGAGTAGGATAGAGAGAGAAAATTCTCTCTCTTTTCTCTAGGTTCTTTTGCTTTCTTCTCTTTATTTTTCTTTTGCCCAAAAGTATTGAATCCAATAAAATGTTTGGGTTCAATGCTTAGAGAGTAGTTAATTTTCTCGGAGATTGTGTAGCAATATTTGTGTTCAATGCGAAGGGTTACATGTTTAGATAGCTAGAGTAGTAATCTAGGGTTAGCTTTGCAACCAGAGCAATCAATAAGTTTCTTCACCCCTTTTGCATTTTTATTCCTAAGGAGAAGCATTCATAGTGTAGTTCCCATGATATAATAGTACCGGGGAATTTCATATCTACACATCAAGCATGGCCGTTGTTACACACTCCTAACTACGGAGGAAGTGCCGATGGAAGATTAAATGTGCACCATATATGATAGGTATTGGAAAGTGTTAACCATCGACTACACCATGTGTCACAAACACTATAATAGGTTTATAGTTATTGTATTTTATGGAATTGAGCATTCAAAAAACATTAATCATGTTATGTAAATGCTCGCCAAATGTTAGTTTTTACAGTTTATTGTTTGTCGACTTGCATGCTAATAGTTGCCCCCCCCAATGTGTATTTTAAAAACACTAATTATTCCTGACACATGATCGGATTGATGAATTGATTGTGGCAGTGTGTTGTTGACTCTTAGATTCCTAACATATTTTTAGATGACCCTGTTACTTGCCACTAACTACCAATTTTGGTTGAATAGTAGTAGGAATGGGAGAAAAAGAATGCAAATTTCTATCTTTGACCTCACTTAACCTCCACTCGGTTTAGGCAATCTCTCATGATTTATTAGCAATTCCGAGAGGGGTGGATGAATTACCCATAAAAAATTACGTCCCGTGCACTCTACAATAAATTCTTCTCCATAGGCGCATAGCGGCAAAGGGATTGGCACATTATGTTGTGTCTAGGGTTGCAACGACTAGAGTCGAATTACGCCAACCCTAGTTGCTACTAAACTATCTTTTTCCGTAACCTATCGGGCTCCAGTCCAATTCACTAGCCTCCGGTTATCGTAATGGAGACTCACAAAATGGACCCTCGCCACTTCTATTACTCTAGCTGGACGTTCTAAGGGGATGCAAATAAATGCTCCATCATGAAAATATAATAAGGTGTACTACAACATAGTGTATCAATCATGCAATTAACAAGAATATAAAGCACATGTAAACATAGTAATGACAAGCATTAAAGGATGGTGAGATATAAGAATTTAACAAAATAATTACCAAGGCATGAATATAAATATGAATCCCTAAGCTAAATTAATACTCCATAAGCATTTAACCCAAATATTTCATTGGAATCAATCCCCGTGGAAAAAAGGACAAAATAAAACTAAGAGTGGAGGGTTGGTCCCTTTCTTTTACAACCTACTCTTGGGAAACATAAGGAGAATGAAAGTAAACTAGCCAAAACTTAAACTCGGGTAGAAATAGACTCCTATATATCGTAGTAGGAATTTTGGCCTTAAAAGAAGCCCGAGAACAACACTTAGATCCTAATAGCTATCTGGCATGGCCTTATTTAGCATGGGCCACCATCTACGAGATACTTTCTGATGAGTTGAATGGCATGGGCGGTGTAGTTTATTATGGGCAGCCTACTTGAAGCTTGATTTCCACTTCTAAATAGCGTGAGCTGTGTAAAATATTGCAGGCTGCCAGTAGGGAGTCGATTTCTCAGCAACTAATATCATGAGTGTGTAAAATATTCGCGACTAGTCTTCACATATTGAAATTCATTTTGCATAAGTCGTGAAATATGAACGGCATATGCCCGTAGTTAGCCGCACAAGCACATCGGCTAGTACAGTCCGTGTGGATCCTTATAGCTCGTACTAAAGCAACTTGGCATCACCCATTTTTGGCTAGCACGACCTGTCCAGTTCAGCTGAATCGGAGCTGAGTTGAGCTGAGCTGAATTTATTAGAGCTGAGAAAAGCTGAGAAGAGTTGAG